>JAZGTJ010000457.1:38177-102085 GCA_036877575.1 Botia almorhae
CTGCCACCACCATGTTTCACAGTGGGGATGGTGTGTTCAGGGTGATGAGCAGTGCTACTTTTCCGCCACACATAACGCTTTGCATTTAGGCCAAAAAGTTCAATTTTGGTCTCATCTGACCAGAGCACCTTCTTCCACATGTTTGCTGTGTCCTCTACATGGCTTGTGGCAAACTGCAAATGGGACTTTTTATGTCTTTCTTTCAACAATGGCTTTCTTCTTGCCACTCTTCTATAAAGGCCAGATTTGTGAAGTACACAACTTATAGTTGTCCTGTGGACAGATTCTCCCACCTGAGCTGTGGATTTCTGCAGCTCCTCCAGAGTGACCATGGGCCTCTTGGCTGCTTCTCTGACCAGTGCTCTCCTTGCTCGGTCTGTCAGTTTAGGTGGACGGCCATGGACGGCCTAGGTTTGCAGTTGTGGCATACTTGTTCTCTTTTTGGATGATGGATTGAACAGTGCTCCTTGAGATATTTTTTTATAACCTAACCCTGCTACATCTTCTCCACAACTTTATCACTGACCTGTCTGGTGAGTTCCTTGATCTACATGATGCAGTTTGCTCACTAGTGTTCTCTAATAAACCACTGAGGCCTTCACAGAACAGGTATATTTATACTGAGACTAAATTACACACAGGTAGACTCTATTTTTGAAAATCGTATATCATTTTAGTACATTTAAGTTTGTGGTTGTAAGGTGACAAAGTGTAAAAAAGTTCAAAGGGTATGGATACTTTTGCAATGCACTGTAATTTTTCCATTTGTTTAAAATATAAATACATTAAAATTTTAATATATAGGGTCATATCACACATTTTCTCCTTTGGTCCACTTTTATAATATTTGTATAATATTTGTAATATAATAATATTTTGCACAGAAAACACAAGATTTGAGAGAAATCCCTATTCTAGTTTGTTACCTATATTTAGTTCCACTGTTCTAGGAATAACTTCTAAGAATAAAAGTTTTAATTTTCTTATTATTACCTCACTCTGACTGGACAGGCCAGGTTTTAGATACAGAATAAATTATACAGAAAAATGTGGGTGGGTTTCTGATGTCACATATTCAAAACAAGGCATTTTGCAGCTTAGTTATAATAAATTATCTTTTGAAACTGAGGAGAACATTTAGAGCATGTTTTACTGGTGCAATGAACTTGGTAATGTGATTCACAAACAATGCTGAACGCAGTTAGTGATAGATTAAACTCGGTGTGTGGTGAAACCAATAAAAAAACAGCGATATTCATAATTTCCCTAATAAATGTCTTCTGCAAAACCTTCCAAATCTTGTAACCAGTACATCTACATCTTCTCATCCTCTTTATCACTGTACTGTTGAGGTTAATCTAACAGGCCTCAACGTGATAAAGGGAGAGGTAAGTAATTATCAATTCTCCTTGGCACAGATCACACCTAAGTGCGGGTAAATTAGTCAAGCTGACCCAGATAAGGAATGGGAGGGATTATAGGGACAGGGCTGCCTTCAGAGGAGCCCATTTGGACCATGATGAATGACACACACTCAGAAAGAGTTATAAATAGAAGAGGATGTTGGAAGAGCAGCACCAGGCAGGGGTGGCACAAGTGAGCCAGGTGACCTGTTTGTGTAAATAAAGTGCATTGCAAGTAAACATCAGCTGCTACACAAATCCCAAAACATCTGGCTTCACCCACTATGCCCACAGGCCCAGAGTGGCAGGGAAACGTAACAGAGGTTGTTTGGGAATTCAGGTTTCTTGGGGCATGATCTGTGAAAGGGAAATTTGTGTGTGGATTTGTCTGACAACGCAAGGTCAACAGGCAGGGGATGGATGTCAAGTAAATATTTACTGTTGTGTATAGTTGGTCTAAGTGCTATACTGTGTAAGTGTAAATTGTAAAGTGTAAACAGGAAACCTCCTTTGTCATTTATCTTTGTAAATGCATGGACTTCTCAGCAAATGGGTGTGTTTGTGTGTGTATCAGGGAGAAAAAAAAAAGAGGTCACCCACCATTGTGTAATGAAGTGGACAAATTTCTCACTGAATTGCCCAACAGGAAGCACAGGAGGGTCCTAAAACAGACATACATACACATCTGTTAACCACTGTTAAAAAAAAAATAAAAACAGATCATTTTTTATTTGAATTAAGCATTTCCACAGTAAACAATGCAGCATAGTCAAAGACTTATAATAGACTGTGTGATAAGACACAACTTAAATTGCCATAAATATAACATACAGAAATATTGCCAGTTTAGATTAAAATATGAACTATAAGATAATAAAAGTTTTAAAAATTAGTTTTACAACTAGGGTTTTAATGGTTTTTGTGTGGCCTTGAGTAAGCTGCTGAAAGGTTATGACCATAATGAGGTACATTATGTGTGGACAGTCAAAAGCAGCCGTGTATATTAATTTTTTGGCCGCACCTGAACCCCTCCTTTGTTGGACAGTAGAAGACCTCTCATACATAAAACATGGAACAACCACACAGAAACAGACAAAAAGCTCAGACTCGCACAAAGAATGACAGAGAAGGCCATTCATGGATACGCTCAGGGAAACCGAGGCAGAAAGCATACAGTTAAAAAAACATTTAGTTCTGACCCCAACCTCCAAACAATGTTAACGTCAAAAGAAAATTAAATCACACACTTCAAAGGGACAGACACACTGAAACTAAATAGAACAAATGACAAAAAAGTCAAATTCCAATTCTCCCTCTTATTGTGTGAATAGGACTCTTGTATCCAAGTATGTATTCAGATGCCTCTGGGACAAAATTGACTCATATTCAGTGTAAGGTAAGCTTTATCAGAAGATTCAGAGCGCATATTTTACCTAAGACTAGTGAAGAATAAATGCATCCAAGTTCAAAAAAGGTGCATTTTTATTCTAACCTTAATCACTTAATCCTAAATTATTTGAATTTTATGGCCTCAAAGAAAACAATTAATGACATCAACATGTTAGGCAGCAACAAAAGCTCTAAAGGCAGAATGAAATTCAAGGTGTTTGGGAAGGATTGATGTATTGGAAGGAAAGGTGAATGGATTTTTTTTGAGCAATGTGCATTTGTGAGGGACAAAGAGACGACAAACTGCTGTGATGGGCAGTAGGAATTAAATCAAACTGCAGCACACAAGCAGACTCATTTCGGTTTACAAAATACAAGCATATCCATGTTGATGGGATGATAGAAGGGAATTATTTGATCTGTTCTAAAAAGATTTTTGGGTTTTGTTGTGTGCTCTAGGAGTGTGTGTAAAACGCACCTATTCAAATGAATATAGCCAGAGGTGCTTTACTGCAGCTACACATCATTACACAACCAAGACTCACAGCCTGGAGGCCTTGCACGCGCACACACATACACGCATGCTCGAGTTCCATGCTTGAACCAAAAACCCAGATTAAAAGCAATATGCACAACCAGGCACATGTAAATACAGTGAGATGCATATGACCCCACGCATGTACACGTACACAAACAGATGTGCATGCACATGCACTCGAGCGAACACAAACACCTTCATTTGGGCTCTTTGATGTTGCGGCTGCATGATGAGGATGATGATGAAAGCACTGTTATATTATGCAGCTTGCTGCCATTATCCGACACTACAAACAGAGCCAGACCACAGCCCGTCTTCCTTCACAATACCAGCAGTAAATATACATGTAATTGCCCAGCAGCAATTATCAGGCAAAATTAGATCAGTAATTACAGAGGTGAATTTAAGCCAGAGTCTTCAATACAAAAGCGAAGAGAGACAATTAAAGACGGGCCCCGTGCAGATGGACAAGTGTGCTGTTCTGAAATAGTGAAAATAAGGTGTCCTTCTATAAAGATCAGTAAGACCTGCAGAAAATATCAAACACTGAGCTGTACATGATCTAAGTGAGAGAGAGTAGGGAAAAGACGAATGCAGGTGATAAAAGGGGTGAAAGAGTAAGCAAGAGAGAAACAGGGGCACAAAATAGCTGGTGTATGCATCACCTCATTTAGCCGTTTATTCACCCTTCCCCTGAGCCCTGCGAGGCCTTGCGGCTGATTATTTATATCAGGGTTACCATGGAAACCAGCTACATATATATACACACACAATCTGATATTCACAATGCCCTTCAAACATGCTGGACTATCATTACCGACATGCTCTCAAGTGGTCCGAGTGGTCAGATTATTAGATCAACCACCTGTGACCTTGCTGAATTTATCTCATGTATTTCATGACACTTCCCATTTTTACTGACTCTTCATCATTACCGACAGCAAGTTCACATGCGGCGAGTTGAGCCGCTAAATATTCTTTCATGTTTCTCTATCTGACCCATCTTGATGTCCTTCTCCACCAGGTATCGACTTTATTTGTGCCTCTCTTGAGAGCCTAGGCCGTTTCTCCTATTCTGTTGGGTATGGTATCTAAATGTTCTCTATTCTCCTGCTCTTTCAGTCCATCACATTCACTTTGCCTCTCTCTGTCCCTGCACTAGATTACTCTTTAAAGCAGGTCCTGGGGAGCACCAGCGACTTCAGTCTCTTTCCGTCTCTCTGAGAAGGTTGTAAATCAGCTGCAGTGAGTAATAAGGCCTTGGTCAGCTGAATGCGGTTGCTGGTGGCACGGCAGCGTGTTCTTTGGCCTGAGGGAGCCGGAGCGAAGGGCACGGTGAAAAATAGTTTGAGCGATGCGTCTGCCGGGTGAGTAATGAACGGTTCACCAGGGTCAACTCATTACATGAGCGGCCGTTTAATTATTAATTACGCACAATCTATAGCAGAAAGGACATGTTCAGTATGTTTAATGTGTGTTTATGCGGCCCTCTCCTCCATCTCTCTCCGGCACTGTTATTAGCACGTGTCAGTGAGTAACTCAAGCAGAGAAGAAAAGGGAGAGACTCCCCCCACACATGCAATTAACACAATTACTTATTAATTACTCACATAGCGGTGGAAAGCGCATTTAAATGTCGGAGTTACCATGGCCTACGGGCTTTAACTAAATGCTGAGGAGAGTGATGTAAATTTGGGGACTGTTTGGAGTGTTTTTCATCCTGGTGAAAGATGACCCCTCATAGCTCCTCAGACATGCTAATTTCAAGGGATTGTTCTCCCAAAATTACAATTGCTGTCATTTACTCACCCTCATGTTGTTCCAAACCCATTAAGACTTTCTTTTTACCACTGCACACAAATAAAGATGATAGGAAGAATACTAGTGGCTGGCAGCCTCATCATTCATTTTAATTGTACATGGCATATAAAGGATGACAGAAATCTCATGATTGGATTAACTATACCAACCATTGAGCTGAAATTTGTTGTGACCACATGGCTTAGATACAGCCATTCAGAACAGATGTTTTAGATTTTGTTATTTTATTTTTCCTAGAGAAACTCAAAGATGACATACAGGCCAAATACTGCACACAAGTTTGAGGCTAAGTGGAATGTGTACATGGTAGTTATTTATACCAGAATGGTGTGTATATCAGAAAAGTGAGTCGAACATAAAACGTATCTATTGAAGGAATATCTGGGTTTAACTGACCCCGACCCAGCTCCTCAGAGAGATAAGGGTGAGAAAATGTGTCAGGGTTTAGCTGGGTGTATTTTAGCGCCTAACATGTGTCAAGGTTAATGCAACAACTCTGTGGTCCGCAACCCTCAGTTGTCCAGAGCACTGTCATGCTACATTACCCCAGCAAACTCAGAGTGTGTATATGGGAAAGTGTGTAGGAGAAAAACAGAATTCCATGAAAGGATAAAGCGTTCAAAAGAGAAACTAAGAGGCGGTGCTGGCAGCAAGATAGAACGCTAATTAAACTGAAATGTTGAGCTGCGATTATCTTAAGAATTTTCCAAAATATTTTATTTCTATATAATTTATACATTTTTATATTGCTAAGTCCAGAGATTAGCCAAATGTTTTGTTCTAAACCTCGAGATCAGTGTGGCCAAACTAACAACAGTTCCAGTTTCCAAACCCCGAGCAGAGCTGATAATGCACCTCGCTTCATTAGGAAACAAAATATCAGCTTTCCACCCCATTAGGGACGTTCTCGTACATGGGACACAGACTCACCTCATCAACAATGCACTGCAATAACTGAAGAGGCTGTGAAAGAGGGGAGGGGGTAGAAGAAAAAGAGATTAGACCCCATATAACGTCCTTACAGTGCAAAAATAAAATCATTAATGCAATAAAACAGGTAGCAATACAGCTTAATCAAATGCACTCTGACTCCGAAAAAGCCATTTGATCTGTAATGTTTTCTTATTTCTAATGGCACCTAATCTGAATACAGGCTGTTAAGACAGAGCGTAATATTGTGTTGTATTAACTTCAGAGGGAGGCAACCAAGCGAGGTGAGAGGAAAACTGTGGGAGGGGCAGACTACATCTCCCAAAATACATGAAAAAAACTTACCATTAAGGAGCCCTGGCTCTTTTGAATCTGGATGGAGGAACAAATAAAGAGAAAGAAACAGGGATTTGGGTGAGAGAGAGAGCTACATGTAATTAGCATGTTATAATCACAAGCGTTTCACTTGGACATATTTATGATCACTGGGAGAAGATTATGAAAACCCTGTTGGCAAGATATGGGCATGATGTGTTAACATCATTTACATAATGAAAACACAGTCGCTAATAGTCTGATCCTCAATTAGGATAAGCCTCGCCAAGCAATGCTTTTTTGTTAATTTCCTATTTCCTGCTTTTTATTTGCCTTCAGGTTTATATGTTTGACTGTACAAGTAAACACATGATATGCATCTCATAAAGCATTACAGTCTAGGAACAAAAAGAGGGTTATTTCTGTATCAGTCAAGTAGTATAACAGCGGTTTAGTAATGATTATGTTACACTCATATGAGCTTTTCATGTCTAATTATGTGATAATGTGATATACATTTTCTCATTGTGCTATGTATCTATTAGCCCAGTTCACAGGGTGAACAGGAAAAAGTCAGTCCTAGATTTACAAATTGTGCACAAAGTGCATTGGTGGGTAAGTGTTAATAATATAATCTTAGGTACTTTCTGTTATGCATCTCACTTTTTTAACATGACTTGTGATAAGATTCATCTAAAAGGAGACAGAGTGAAAGATAGCTGCATTATATTGTACATATTTTACTTGAGTTGAAACAATGTTGTTTTCCAGCTCACAGGAGGGCAGTGCTCTGCTTGCTTAATCTGGGCTAAACCTCCTGCCTGAAATACACAGTTTAAACTAACACCTAATAGTGTGAGGCAACTCTGATGATATATTACACTAGGCATTGATTCTCTTTCTCAATTAAACACGGCCCTTCTCTCTTTAAATACCTGGAGACTCTGGACTTTAATGTAGGAACTAAATAACACACAGCATTGGCTAAAACTGCAAACCACAGCAATCACGGGACAATTAAACACATCAATATTTGCTTTATGTGTTGTTTTCCAATCAAATCAGTTGGATGAAATACACTGATGTGATCTCCACTGAACGCTCAAGATTACTTTAAACAACTAATGCCATCTTAACTCCATCTAAAAATGTTGAAGTGTAACATTTGAACTTGAATGGAATTATCTGGGGGAAAGAAAAGACTCCCAATCTCACGCATCAGCACCAAAGCAAAATTTAAACAGAACATTGTCTTCAATTAAAAGTAAATGCAAATCAACATTTCTTACAGAGATGTCAATTCTACAAGACAATTATTGATAGAGGAAAGACTGGTAATAATGCTTAAACAAAACTAGCAAGGTAAAATATATAATTCAACCATTTAAACGCATGTCAAAACATCCAGACAAGCTCCTCTCACTCAAATGCATTTCTATGTAGTGTTAAAGCTCTAGAAAAGCTAGATATATCGCATAGCATATTCAGATGAATATGAGTCTTAAAATGAGCTGAAACAGAAACAGCCGGAAAACAGAAAAGGCAACAACAAATCAATCAGGAGGAGAAGCGCTGGAGGCTGTATACACACGCCAGCCAGTCTGCAGTCTTCAAAGATTTTCCGAGCGAGCCATCGGGAGACGCCATTAACTCCTGACAAAGAATGCAAATTAATCCCAACATGGGGTGAGACGAAATTAAAGAGCCTTTTATAATCAATGACAAGATAACACACATAGAAAACACACAGGCATGCGCACGCACACACATATACTCGCAAAACCGCACACAAACAGTAGCAGATTTTCCATTCTGACTGGGGTCTAATGTGGGTGGAGTGGGGGCAGGGCATTTAGAAGTTAACACAAATATGGCAGGCATCTCTCAAGATCTCTGCACACAATGGACAATGACGGCACGAGCATGTGTAAGAAAGAGAGAGAGAACAGACAGATGCCTAGGCTGATGTGAGTGACAGGCCAGGCCTGAGGTAGCGTGTGTGCTGGCTGGGTGGCGAGCGTGTGCGTGTGTATGCGATGCCTGCAGGTGAAGAGTCTGCAGCACCATATGGAGCTGTGAAAATTAACATCAAGAGCAAAAACGCTCTAGCAGTGGGAGGTTCAGCTCCCTCTCTCTTTCTTACTGGCTAACCCCCTCCTCCTTTCTCCTTCATGCCTCTCTCTCTCTCTCTATTTTCATTCCATATGAATTTTAGAAATGCAGGAACACAGTACAGGGAAAGGGAAAGTGAGATTAGAGGAGGAAGTAATAAATTAATGGGGTGTGTATACATGCAATGCTTCAGTATAATGCCTCTGGCACGAACAGGCCACGAACAAAACTTTTGCCATCTTTGCTTTCTCAATCAATCACTATCACTTTATCTGATAATGATATATGAGATTCAATGATGTACTCTGGAAAGAATAATAGACCTGAACAGATTCTTAAAAGCACAATATAGGTTATTTTTGATGAATATCTAAAGGACAGCTCTCCAGCTAGGTCTGCTGTTCTGTCTGGAAGAGAAATGCTACACATTTAGTCTAAGATCCAATCACAAATTCACACAGTTAAGGTCTGTGTGTGTATGACAGAGTGTTTGTGCATGTGAATACATTAGTTTATGTAATAATACTCTGAGGATTAACATGATAATGGCCCAGTTAATAGATAACGCTGGAGAGGAGAGGAAAACAATTTCAAATGAGACAAGCCTGGAGGCTACGGGCTAATGCACACACAGTGAACTGCAGACACACACATACACACTGCATTGGCCTCCTACACTTCTAATGTTTGTCTACCTATCAGTATATTTTCCTCACACAATTTGCTCATTCTTCTATATTTTGGCACTCTTTTCTGTTAGTGACGAAACTGTTTATGTAACAAATATATAGTAAAGATCTAAGATCTATCTATGATTAATCATGAATTGTATCTCATTTCTCATAACATCTAATTTCAATTTATTGCAATTCATTTTTTATTTTGTAAGTCCAGCCACTCTAGCCTTTGAATCAAGTGATGTGTGAGATACAGCACACACGCACAACAGTGCCAAGCCCAGCCTCTGTGACTGTTCCTCTAAACTCAACGCTCAAGGCTTTGGCACTAGATACAGCCTCAAAATGTTCCTTTCTGATTTTCCCCCGCATGCCCTGAGTGGCTGCTTTGTTTTAATATGCTAATTAACCCAACAGGCATGCTGGGAGTAATTTATTGAGCATTAGTCAACATTTCCCTCATTAAAGGGCACCCGGAAACTCACTGTACTCCAACATGCAGAACTTTAAAAGCTGCAAGTCTCATTTGAGAAACTAGGGCACTGAATCAGAGTTCGGTATAATAGCGATACAACAGTTCAAAACTGTCAGTTCAACACTGAGAGGGGAATTTCCTAACAACCCAAAAATCAGAAAATTACGAAGGTTATTTCAAACTAAATGGAAAGACTAAACAACATGCAAAAGTGGCCCTCAGAAAATTTTATTTTTACCTTTGAGGACATTCCATAACAATCATCTTATACACAGAGCTACTAAGTGTTTTTCAGTGTGGTTGTACCATCCCTAAAGCAACACTATTTTGGCATTGTGTAATTAAATAAGTACAAATAAACACATATATACAGTACACTTTAATTTACTCCATGCCATATAACAGGCACAACCAAATCACATTTCATGCATATGTGCATTTTGTGAATAATATGGATTATAATCCAGGTTTGGCATTTCTAAACTGGAATAATGTAATTCCAGTATGACATCTGATTACAGGGTTGATGTAAGACAAGTAAACAAGGGTGTGATGACAAGTTGTGATATGAACAGTGAGATAATTACTGCCAATACTCTCGGATCACAAGGGATCCACTGTGCCACTGTGAAGGCAATGAAATCTGAGCATCAAATGAGCTAAATCGGTACATGGTTTGTTAATGTACACTCACCTGTGGATACGGAAAAGAGCCCAGTGCCAACTGTAAAGGAAACAAATGAGAAAAGTTAACACTTAAGTGTCTACTTAAGCACAAGCTTTCAAATAATTTACAAATAAATCAGAGTGTGACACTAAGACCAATACCCAAATGCAAACATCAAGCTAAAAACCAGATTATTTTCTTTATCTCTGAATTTTGACTTTCTGGTCACATTTAGAGGATTTTTATCAATAAAAGAAAGTT
This sequence comes from Botia almorhae, assembly GCA_036877575.1. NCBI lineage: Eukaryota > Metazoa > Chordata > Actinopteri > Cypriniformes > Botiidae > Botia > Botia almorhae. The sequence continues at coordinate 48,766 of JAZGTJ010000457.1, forward strand.
TATTAATTCATTAAAGTTAGTTCATTAGTTAAGGAATCTGCCAACAAAACCTACATGTAAATCACCAGAACCTACAAATTAATCAGCTGAGTCGTGTAGAATCGATTACCTTTCTAACAACATGCTAAGTTCAGTTCCAGCTCATAATCAGATCAATAAACTGTTCATCAACTCATAATAATGTCAATCCATATGACCCTTGATGTTTCTCTCCCTAAACGTCTTAATGATGATATCAAACAGCATTGATAAATGCAATCAATGCATTGAGTCAAGGGATACAATAACAATTCATCACAGCCAATGAGAAGCGCTGACAATTACAAAATGAGAATCAATAAAGCCAATGGAAACTACCAGCATGGCATTTTCAACACAAAGTTACACCACCATATTAAAATCTAATCCACTGATACATTTCATGCTACTGGTTTCTGCTTATAAAAATATCCCCTACAAAAACAAATCTACTACGCCATACACATACACCTGTTCTCCATTCAAACACACACACCTCTGGGACTGGTGTGGTATTAAAGGTAGAGAGAACACAGCACTCTAATTACTGGACGTTCTGCTGGCTGAGTGATTGATAGCGTTTTGCCACACTGACTCCGAATCCAACACACACACACCTCCTTTCTTTAATGTTTCAATACACATACATTTCTGTCTTTGTCAGACAGAAACACACACACACACAATTTCTTTCCACTATTTTAAACAGACAGAAAACATAAACACACCAAATCGTGTTCCTTAAGCTTATGCTTACATGGGAGTTTAGAATAGGAGAAAAGAGTTGGGTCAAAAAGGATAGTGGAGCATACAAAAGTGTGTGTGTGTGTAGCAGTCAGTGGGAGATCCTGAGTGTGATCCATGCATAGCTGTAGGCCAACATCTGTTTGGACAGGCTGCCTGCAGGGACTATCAGCAGCACTCAGCAGAAACAGTGAGACATCAGTCCACCCATACTATGAATGCAGGGGTATGTGTATACAGTATGGGCTGTTTATAAGGGTTAAGATAAGTATTATGTGAATGTCTTACCTCCATGAAAGAAATTCCTACACTCCATACGTCTGAGTGAATACCATACTGTTCCCCTGATATCCGCTCTGGCTATAGAACCAATCACACACAGAGGACAAATCATTACAAATCAGGGTGAGTCAGTGAATAGAAATATAGCAACTATTTTGAAAATATAAAACTACTTCTGTGCCTGTGTACGCCATCTCTATCAATATAGAAGGCTGCATGACAGTTTATCTGTGTGTGTGTGCGCATTCTTTTATGCTCTTGACCTTTAAAGGGTTTGATATTTTTTGCACAAAAGCACTTGATTGTTTTATAAGTCTAGCGTCTAGCCACATACATGACCCATAACCTTCACAAGTAGCATATGAATGGATGAAGCAGGACTTACATTCTGATGCTACTGCAGTCTGATAATGAAAAAGATTCTAAAAAGCAATTCTGTCACAGGAATGAATGCTGCTTACCGCCATGTATGCATTGGTCCCGACATATGTTTTAGCAATGGAGTTTACCAGCTGTAGAAGCAATGAAAAACACTTTTAAACTGCGAATAAAAACACCAACTTCAGACTTCTCTGTTAATGCACATACTCAGCTACACTAGTGCCGTACTATTCAAGTAGTGCTTCAGCATTCAACAGTTTTCTCAACTCATCATGTGAATTGATCATTTACAGCCACAGTTAAAATGCAGTACACATGGTCTGTGTCCCAATTCCTAACCCTTAGTATGAGAAGTAGTAATAGTGATGAAGCAACTGATAAATATTACAGCTGGAGCAGTTACATAGACATCCTCTGATCAAAGCACTAGAGTAATTATCTCTGTTTAAACATAACAAAACTCAGTGCAGATGTGACAGCGGGTGACCTGAGTTTTTTGCTATGAGCTAAAGGACACAGCAACAGGAACTCATTTAAATCTACTGAAAAGAATGCGCTATTGAAATGCCAGCCTGGTTTAATTTTAGTCTTTACACTCACAGGGGAAAGACGGTGAGATCTGAGCACAATGACGTGTCAGCGATGACAGGACAAACATAATGACAGCGTTTCCCCAGCGGCCTGATGTGTGTGTGTGTGTGTGTGTGTGTGTGTGTGTGTGTGTAAATAAGATACAGTGATCCTAAATACAAAGTCACGGTCTGGACAGGAGAACACACACACACACACCTCAACCAGGGGTCAGATTCAAACTGAATCTCTACAGGGACTGTGGGTATGAATATTAATTAAAAGAGGGGCATGTGGAGTGATGGGGCTCCATTGTTGGACTCCTGAGTGTATTAGAAGGGGAGAGATGGATGCCGACTTTCTCAGTGTGAACTATTGTCTCCAGCCGCGTGCACACGAGCACACGCGCACGCACGCACACAGAATATCTGGTCAATGTAGTAATTAGAATGATCTGAAAGTGAGAGGAGCAATCTAGGGATATCTAGGGAGTTCGGAAGCAAAGACAAGAGCTCTCTGGAGGACCAATACAGAGAAGAGAACAGAGTGATTGAGACAGACAGGACAATGGCTGACCTGACTTTGCTCGCTTTATACCACACAGACACATACACACATGCACAAGACGCCCCTTGCGTGAGTACACACAATCAAGCAGACAAACAAACACAGACACAAATAATCAGATGTTACAGAGGAAACTGTACCTGTGTGCTAACTCCAAAGTCACACAATTTGACCTGACCTCGTGTGTTTACCAGCATGTTGGAGGGTTTTACGTCTGCACAGATAAACAATCAACACGTTTACAGAAATACACAAGATTTACAAGTCAGCATGTAATATTTTTGTCATTTCATTTTGACAACAGATTTCAGGCCCAAGGATTAAATATAAAAAGGTTTCTATTGTTTATTTTTCTCTGTAAACATCCTGCTTCTAAATAGATAAGCTAATGACAAACTAATAAAAATGAAGCCCTCTCCTCACCTCTGTGTAAAATCTTTAGGCTCCACAGGTAAGTTAATCCTTTCACCACCTACAGACATGCCCACAGTAAACAAACTCAAAAGAGATACAAAAGTGTGTGTGTACATTGGCTGTTTGTAGAGAACTGTGAATTATCTAAACAGTGGCGTATCTTTGATTATTGTGAAGAAGTGTGAGGGAGAGGGTAATGAGGGTCAGAACCAAGAGCAATGACAATTCAGCACTAATAAAGTGCTACAAAGACAAAGAAACACACATACACACTTGTCTGGGCTGCAATGCCTCTTTGGATATATCAGTATTACAGAAAACCAAACAAATGTCTTTCTTACACACAAATAGTCCCATCACTTACCGCTACAGCAATTCTGCCCAGGACATGCTCAGGAATTCTCCAGTACACATCCAGAGAGCCACCTACATCAATAACAAATTATACAAATACTGAAATGCCTTCCCTCACATTCCACAATGCACCAAAAGCCTAAAGGTATAAGGTGTAATTTATATCATTGGCCAATTTTATTACAAACTGAATAAGATAAGGATGTTGAAATCTTGCTCATTTTCCAAATTCTCAGAAAGACTGCATACAAACAGGTCAGACCTGTATTACTGTATTTATATAAATAATAATACACAGTTCCCATATCAAGAGATAAGACTTACCATCCATAAACTCAGTGCATATAGATATTCTGTTCTCCACAAAGAAGGCACTGTAGAATTTTATGATGTACGGTGAATCACACTGTAAACAAAATCAAATCAATTCTGTGAATGTTCATTATGAGTTAACACTTTAACACATGTCAGATCACACATTTAAGTTATCCAACGAGGAATCTGTGCTAGGTAATGGTAATACAGTGATATATAAACAGCTTTGTGAAGCAGACAGTGGAAAAATATGTGATTGGTTGTTTAAAATGAAAGGATGAAGCCAACAGCTCCATTGCATATTGCACTGGTAGTTAATTAAAGCAAGTCACATGATACTAATGCAGAGAAGTTTAAAATAGACTATTTAGATTTGTTGGATTGGCTGATTATTTGATATGATTGGCCTATTGTGCACAAAGGGTGATTGGTAATAAATTAAAGTCTATCTGGCAGCTGTTGTCAGAGCAGGTTACCGGAGCAGATGGACTGGACTACATGGGCACTGATCCCTGAATAATTCATGACACTTCTTTCATACTTATCACAGTCATGCACCTCAAACTAATCCGAAAGCTGAAACCACACACAACTCTAAATGGGTTTGGTTCTCTTATTAAATTCACCACCCTGAATTTAGCATAGCTGTGCTCAACAGATATCAGACTGCTTTGAGTTTATTTGGAGGTTTAGAATCAAAGAAATACTGAGAGGGTAGAGAGGGAGAACCTGATATCACATCACTACAGCACTGCTACAGCCCTGCAGAATGTGCTGCCCGCATGAGTGCGCACATCAAAATCAGGTCACTGTTCTTAAGGTTGAAAGGCATTGGGAAAATGTGACAACACAAACAGACATAAATTAAGTAATCAGGCGGAACAAAAATGAAGTTCAGACCTTATAAAGGATCTCAAGTTCTGACATGATCTGCTTCTGCAACTCTACTGTGATGTCCAAAGGAATAACCTGCAATTGAAGAACAAGGCCTTCATTTAAACAGACACACATACAGAGACCTCATTCAACTATGTATCAACAGAACACTTGTCTCAAAGCATATCAACGTACACCCAAACAGAAGCCTTAAGCTATACAAGTTTTATCCAGCCCACTTATTCAATGCTAGAACTACAGCTCATTTGTTTAATTCTCAAATGCCTTGAAGAGAAAATTTTCCATCGCATTTATATTGGCAAACATTCAGTACTCATTCGAGAGAGGAACGCTGTAATAAAATACTATTGTGACTGATCTAAATGAGCTGCTCCTGCTAAAGTGGGCCACATCGATATTTTTGATTCAGCTTGCTTTGAGGTTGAGAGTGGAGGCTTGAGATGCTACAGTTTACAGGCATTTTAAAACTTTTCTTCTATAGGCAGGAAATTAAAAACGTCCACCATTTGCAAACGACTATAAGCCTTTATACTTTCAAAAATATTTTCCAAGGCCATAGATTCATATGTTACAAAGTTTACAAAATAAAACAGGTTGGGTTACAATACATGCACTTGCTCTCCCCCTTCCCCACTTTTGCAATGAAGTACTGACTAGCTAAAATGCTTCTTTAGTTAAGGCTAGATTATCAGCCTCCCACTGAAATAATTGATTACAGGTAAGGCAGTAAGGCAAGGCCATGCAGTTAAAGCTCAGCAAAGATCACTTACAACCTTAGCCAAGGGCTGATAGCTCTGCTCAAGCAGACCCAGGCAGAGCACAGACGGAAAGATGAGCAGAAGAAATGAGAGGAGCACAGAGGGAAGATAGAAGATAAGACAGAAGAACAGTGAGAGGATAAAAGTAAACTAAATGGAACTAGATGTAAATGAGGCACCTCAGATAACTAAAACAGTAAAAAGAACAACAGCAAAGATGGAGGATGAGCATGAGCAGATGAGCAGAACAGAAGTTGAAGGACAGTAGAAGTTGAAGGACAGTAAGAGCTGCGGGGTCTTGACCATGTTTAAATGTGGCAGCCAAGTGCAGAAGTGCTGGATTTGTTCCTTTGTGCTCTTCAATTAGTAGAGCACTATTAACATCTCCACCAGTATTCATCAGTCCCTGCCCTAGTGAAGTCATCCTCTTAAGAGGTCCACAGAGGTCTTGTTCCTCTTGTTCACCTTTTCTGCTCTACTGGTTCTTAAAAGTACCACTACTCAAAACGGGCTGTATGATTTTGTAGCTGTAAATAAGTTTTGAGTTTGTTAAGGTATTACTATGTCTGTATTCTTCTTACCTTCACTGCTAGAACTCTCTTTCCAAGCAGGTGGTATGCTCTGTCAGGAGGAAAAGATTAACACTTACTTTAACCTTACTTTGCAACAGAGTTCACTTTAATTGACTTTATGTACATTGGAACAGAAAAGTCTTTGGACATTGCCCACCTAAAAATGTATGAATTTCATTGCAGTTGATATTTTAATAGGTGAAAACATAAAACCAAGTGGCTGCTAGTGAAAATAATGCCTTTTTGTGAGAACAAGCATTGTGTTTCTGAGCCATATTTTTACATTATTTATAATAAATTGATTCAAAAATTTCTTCTTCGCAATAAATGTCTCTTGGAGTGAAATGCTGTTGTCTATCACAATAACAATGAAACACTTTTTGTGTCCAAATACTTTTTAAGACCCCAGAAGACTGAAAAATTCAAGGATGAACATTTAAGGACTGACATTCCTTGAAGAATGGAAACTACATTGAGAGTTTTGTTTAAGTCAGAGCAACCTGAGAACTACATCTATATGGCTAAGTAAAACACCCGGGTGCCTTTTAAACATTTGTATTTATTTACAGATTATCAGAGGCTTAGTCACTACAATAAAGAGCTATGGAGGGATGTCCTCATCCTAAGTGTCAAATGCAGGTGAGGTCAACCCTGAGTCAGTCACCTGCGAAACCTCAGACATTCAGAGCTGTGCAGCGTTATCAGCTTTGCTCTCATTTCAGCGTGAGCTCTCCCAGACAGGCCTCCTGTTACAGGTCGAATTAACGGCAAAGCCGCAATTATTTAATTATGATCCTTGCTCATTCCGAGCACTGGATTTGGTTACCGCAGGAGGTGCTGAAGAAGGATTGCGTTACAATAACCCACGACACGGTCCATTCCACCAGATAATATACTATAACAACAGACAGCTGCCGAACGAGGGTGGATTCAACACGATAAGCTCACTGTGTATGTGTGTGTGTGTAAACAGGAAAAATGCAAGAGAGAGAAGAGACAAGGATAATACTGAACCAGATAAACTTCTCTATGTAGTTGTATATATGCCTAATCAAACAAATTTGCAATGGTTTGCATTTGATTTATGCATGTGATTTATGTGGACGGCCGGTCTGGTTACAGCTCCAGACACCTCGTAACTCCAGCGAGCCTTTAATTAATGTCGCTCTAAGTGACGCGACGGCTAACTTCCCTCATTTAGGATGGCGACACCCGATCCCATCTCACCTCAGTGTACTGTGTGGGTACACTTTACACTTTGGAAGATTCTGAGCTATACAGGATATAGAGTGTTACGTTTGCTTATTAGGAACAAGCTGCTAAGATCCAGTTTTATCCAACATACAAAACACAATAGAATTTCTCTAAAAATAGTGTGCAATTACACAATATTAACTAACAGGACGAGTACAACAATATTAATGTGGAAGAAAAATTAATAGACATCGAATTGGATTAATAAACAGTGGATTAATGAGTACATTAAGATATAAAGTAAAGAAACAAATAGTAGACAGTTAAAGCCAAGTGACATTAATACCTTTGTCTGTTGGGGGGGTGGACTGGCCTAAGGGGTAAAGTGTCAGGCACAACTCAGGGCTGGCAACAAGAAGGCTGCTGGTTGAGCCATAAGCCATGATCATTATGTACTTGTGAAAGACCCTTAAACCCTGCCCTCACAACATGTGTGATTTAAGCTGCTAAAGGATTTCTTACTACTTTTAATTGTTAAATACTGTAAATACCAATGCAACAAACCATGTAGTCTAAGTGGTCGCTTCAGGACATCTTGAACAGTAACAGATCTTGCGAAGCCCAATTCTGAAGTTCACCTAAAGTTCTTGAACTTTGACCCTGCTGAGTAGTCATGCAAGAATGACTGGCAGGCACGCACTCACGGTGTGATGACGTAGTGACGTGTGGTCTTGACCCCCGTAAATGTGTTCCTATTCTCTGTTTGTTATTTACACTCTAGAGCCCGGGGTAATGAAAGCTCTGTCATGCAGTATTCATGGACCTCTCAAAGAAAGCAATCCCACGCATGCACGTTTGCAGACGCACACACACGCACGCACATGACCACACAAACAGGTTTCGATTACAGTGGCCAATGCAGACCAGACAGTTCTTTCTGTCTCATTCTCTAGGCCATCTAACCTGAGATGAAGAGATGATCACCTCACCTGAAAGAAGACCACAAAGAGACACTTGGAAAAACATAACAGTACCATGGTACGACTACAGTGTACTTGAAAGAAAAGTACCACGGTATTTATAAAGTACCACGATTTTACCCTTTCTACACTACCATCACAATACTTTTTTAAAAAGAGGAGGTGCACAGAGAAAAAACTAATCATTAGTGACCGTTCTTTACTGATGAACAAGTTATAACTGGTTAAAGAGTTTGAACTGAGACTTATGGCCACACAGCCTAGCTGACTAGATAATAACACTGCTGTCAGGCATTCTGAATGAAGCCCAGTGGTGGGCTTATTTAAAATGCAGGCATGCCATAGAGGTTTTGTATACATTTTATATGCTTGATTTTACCTTGAGAGTTCCCAGGAGGTAAGAATATATATTTATATAAAAATATATTTTAATTTTAAAAATGTGCACATGTAAGCGAGAGACAGGGTTATCAGCTCATCATACTTCGACACAGTAACACAACATCATAGGGTCCAGGTTAGGTGAAACCCCCTCAGAAATTTTTTTTTATTTATTTCTAAGGAAAAGCAATTTAAGCGAATACCCCTGGCACCATCCTGCATGCCGTCTGATGGTCACAAAGGTGTGTTTTGCATAAAGGCAAGTATGTGCAAGCGAGCAAGCATGGTAGAGGTGATCGGGGACAGATGTGGAGATGGATGGAAGACTGGCCTAAATTTCCCTACAAGCTACAGCAAAGATTACATTACATTTCACCTGCCACTACCTGCATTGCACTGAAGATGTCAGCCCGCATTGATTTTTAAATGTATCTTGTTCTCAGCCTTTATTAAAAAGAACTTTCTTTATGTTTAGAAGAGTTATTTTGTCCAAAGGAAAAAAAACACAGGGAAAAGGTTTGAATTAAGAGATGAATGCAAAATTCAGCAGTTTCTTTTGTTTGAGGAAGAAAAAATAATTCTAAGCAAACACATTTAGTGCTGAGCACGTCAGACCGCATTCTTGTTTGGATTGCAATATTGGCATTTTTAAAAATGGTTAAAGAATTTCCAACAAACCCAAACATGGTCCTCCAGTAACAAAAGTGCACAATGAGAGGCCACATTATCCACAGAAGCACGCAGAGCCTTGTGAAGGTAAAAGGAATGATTTGTGTGTATTTGATGACCTTGCCCTGTGCTGCCACTGCATCTGTTTGGCTGTGGTGTATAATTTGGGCACAGAAAGGAGCATTACATGGGGTCACATGTAAGAGTTATTTCAACTTTCCAAGCTCTGATTCAATGTTGTCCTTTACTCCAGTGTCTCAAGACATTTAATGAATCCGAATACTGAGAGGGTGTTGAAGGATGTTTGAAAGCATGAACACACAAGACCAACATAAAATTAATCAGAACACAAGTGGCGACAACAAAACATTTTGCTATTCAGTTACATTTACGATTCAGTTTTCTAGCTCTAGTCAAATCCTATAGATTCTACACTAAAGGATAAAAAAGGCCTTTGAAGAGGCTGACCACAATCGGTCTAATTAAATCTCAAGGTAAAAATCACGAGAGCAGCACTCACTTGTAAACTGTTCCTCCATTTCCATGGCCAAGCTGCTCCTGGTACTGGAGGTCATGTTCATTTATCTAAACAAACACAGAAATAAGAGAAAAAGAAAAAATTTCTCCAGATACTGTAAGTATTCAAGGAAAGCAGAAAATTCTTTGTGCCTACCTCTAAATAATCTAAAGCATTGTCAATGGTCTTTGATTTTGTGTGTGAGTTCAAAAGTACATTTTTTTTTAGTGCTTCTTTGTATGTGTAGGTGTTCATTATGCATACATTCATACTCAATTCCATAAGTTATAAAACTATACCAATATAACTGTACAATCACCACTACAGCGGTTTAATTTCTTTTCTTTACTAAATGTGTATAATTCCTAAATAAATTGAGCTGAAATGATGAATAAATTGAGAAATGGGCAGAGAGATAAACAGAAAGCTAGGAACAGAAAAACCAAGCAGAGAAAAAAAAGCCAACAAAACCAGAGACTACTATAAGGTTGTTTGAAGTTCAGTGCCGGATGGAGAGGAGGATCAATACAACATTTGCTGTGTAATTTATAAAAGGATGACAGCATAGAGGAGTGATGGGAAGTTTAATGACGATTTGTTTGCCTACACTGTCTTGTTCGACTTTGATAAAAGCTGTCAAAACGGTAATACAATACAGGCCCTTCTGACACCAAGAGGCCAGAGGGACCAGTTTGTTTTCTCATGCTGTCACTATGATGCACATCACAACAGTCTCTCTCTTTCTCTCTCTCTCTCTCTCTCTCTCACCCTTTACAGTTCTTGCTTGAACGTTTGAAAACAACAATCAAATGCTTTAGGCTTCACCCATCTTGACTGTCTGACTTTTTAGCACACAAGTAAGATTACTCAGTTTCAAATAGACATGAAGTGCCACTGAGAGACTGAAAAAGCAGAAAATACATTGTTGAATATCACTCTGGTAATCTTCTGACCTGGCCTGCAAATGCAGTTGTTAGCTGCAGACTATTTTCAGTTTCAACTTCGAACTTTGCACTGAGCAGAGTTTAGCGGTACTATTCTAAATAACACTGGTTACTTTTGAATCACTGCAAGCAATAAAACAGATTAAAGCAACAAGCCTTGATAGGTCAGATGTGATTTTACCACAGTTAAAAGGGTGTTGACTGTAAATGTTGTAACAAAACATTCTGGTTTTCTAAAATAGCTGTGAAGCAAGTATGATATAAAACATGTTCTAAAAACCATTGTTTTTGTTAAAAATAAACAATTTTTCCTCATAATTTCTTTTCACTTTCCAGTCTGTAGGCCACTGCCAATCAACATGTCACATTAAAGGAATAGTTCAACCAAAATTAATCTTTGTCATTACTGAATCACCTCATATCACTCCAAACACATTATGGTATGTATTGCATGAAACACACTGAGCTTTAGTTTTCCGGAACCATAAAAGTGATATTCTGCCTAAGACTGCCTTCTGCGTTTTACAGGAGATAGAAAATAATAGGTTTGACATTAGTATGAGAAAAAAAAAATTTAAATGAATTTTTAGGTAAACTCTATATTTTATAATATTAAACTGAAGCACTGTCACACTCTGTGTATATCAGCTGTTTTACAATGACTGTTAATTTTAGATAAGCTTTGATTTGGCTCGTCATGCCAAATGTGAATGGTTAGATGACAATATTTGCATCTGTTATTGTAAGTGCTTCCCTTTGTGAACTGGAGCTGATGTGAAGTCAATGCTCTGCTGACAGGCCTCACCCTGACTGCAGGGCCCCAATACAGGCCCTTTGATTAGGCTGAAGTATGGGGCACAGACATCTTGTGTGTGTTTGCATTACAATGTGCCTGTCTGACAGAGCGAGAAACAGACACAATGAATGTGTGTGTGTGTGTAAAGATGGTGGGGCTCCATTAACGGTGCATGTTACAGGTGTCACAGGGGACGTGACTCTCTTAATTGTCTATCTGACACACTCTGGTCCACAGACTGGACTGCTGGAGGCCTGTTGAGGGGTGGAGGGAATGAGAGAAGGTGACTGGGAAGGGCAGGAGGGGTGGAAAGCATCTGGGTGGACAACCAGATACAGCTCTGATGGCTCAAGATAAAGATCTTAACCATACCACAGGGAAAGGGTCATTGAACAGCCCTTTAGGAGCAATCAATAGACGTTTTCTCACATTCAAACACAGACTAATAAAATGGGCCGAGTGCTATGAGTGCTATATGAGCTGGGAGAGTGGCAACAGCATTACTAACAAGATCATCAGTTAAGCCACTTGGATGGAACCAAAATGCTATACCTGTCCATTTGTCAAAATCTTCTTAAGCTCAGCTGAAGACTTCTTTAAACTGGTGAAGAAAAATTGAAAAGAATGAAACGTTAGCCTGTTTGATGACCATTTTATTGTTATTAGCAGGGGAGCAAACATTTGTTAAGACTTCAAAATTAACCAATTAAAATGTAAAAAGTATTAACAGTAGTACATTTTCCAGACATAGCAATTACTTTAAATAAGAAGTCTAAGATGAAAGCTTCTTATCAAAGATGAGAGTATGATCTATTCCACTCAACTCTTACTGGTTCTATTTTCTGCTTTAATGCTGAATACACAGACAGCGGCCTTCAGACTGCAGGTCTTTATCCTGTGTTTAGTTTTACCATTGGTTTCCTTTCACTCAGACCCAATTCAATTAAAACTCAAATTTTCTGCTGGATATATGGGGTATAATAAAGCCTTTATTCTATTTAAGGGAATTACAATATTGAAACACTTAAAACAAAATAGAAAAACCTCATTTAATGCACTAATATATAATATATTTCCGATTTATTAAACGAGATTGTTCTTTTTCATTTCAAGAAAAGTACTTTTTCATTTTATTTTATTTTTGGACTTTTTGCCATTTTTTTATGTCAGACTGTAGACAGGCATTAGGAAACGACAGAGCAAAGGGTGAAGGGAATGGGTTTATTACATGGCCCATGTCTTTACAACCAGCATCAGCAACCTGTTTTTAAATGTATTTCCTGTCAGGACCATTTAAACCCAAAAAATCTGGTAACTTCCACATGTTAAGCACTTTAAATGAAGAAAAACCTCACCCTCGGAATTAATACAACCTGTAAAATACAGTTTAAAATACCAATTTTAATTACATTACCTACTAGATTTTGTTTGCTTTTCTAAACTTGAGGTAAGAGGTAAGGTATTTGAGGTAATCAACAGCACATGATGGATGCTGTCGGAGTAAATTCAAATGTGGAAAATATTGTGCCATATACTGTATACAGATGCAGCTCGACAAAGCAAAAACATGCTGTAGCTCGACTATAACTGTGCATGTAACCATTCTCAATGAGGGCACATGTGATCCTGGCTCACTCACCTATCATTGGACAGGGAATCAGCCGCAGAAGAGCCCCTGCCACTTGAGGATTCGGGCCGCGTGTTCACCTGCGGGCACACAAAGACAATCAAAACCCTGTGCTAATTAACCTGTGATTCAACAGCAAACTGTCTGGTTTGGCCACAAGGTTAATTGGCTTTTGTGGGGGAAACAGAGAGGAATAAAGAGAGAGGCTTGAGGAAAGGGGTCACTTCATCTATCAGGCAAAATTAAATATAACTCTGGGAACATCCTTAGGTTACAAGAAAAAGGAAAACAATGAATCAACATCATGTCCTTTATTTGTCATTAAAGAGGATTCATGAGACCGCTTACTGTCAGATCCACCCCGATGGATCGCAGAGGGAGAATGAGGGAGAAACGCTCAAACAGAGTCACTATATAAATAAGTAGATTAATTGAGGTCTGTAGGTCGTATACTGTGGTGCAGTAAAGCAGTGATTCTCTCTTTAATTAGTGTCTATGAAGACCTCATTTACAGCGGTTTATCAGTTCACCCTTTTCAAGGCAAATTAATTCTAAATGAAACCAAAACAACAACAAAAACAAGATCACAGTGGCCACCTTGTTTAAGCCGGGGACACGGTTAATGATTGTGGGCCCGATTATGAATGTAATTTAGTCATGACCACTAATCGTGCCGAGTCTGATCCAGCTGAGATCAGTCTGCATGTACGGTTGGCAGATAAAGTCTTGTAGTGTATGGTCTCTAAAGATTCTAGTCTTAGAATATCAGAACCATGACAATATCAGTCTTTGCCAGTCAGTCTAACAATCACTTTTTAAACACATTTAATATTTGCGACTGGCACCTGCGATCGATAACATCACTGCTGCCCTGGAGACGAACATGACATGACAACAACAAAGCTTGCAGGGTAAGATCATCTACATAACATATGGTTAAATCTGTGATTACTGGATTAATAGTGTTGTTATTATGTACATATTTTAAAATGAATATGTAACTGACAAAACAGAGCTATATGTATTAGTTGAGCTAGCTCATCTAAATCAGTTCATAAATCAACAGATTTGGTTAGGCAGAATGTCCAGTGGTTAAGTGTGTACTGGACTGATTGAGTCAATGGGTGTGTGCTTCTGTTTGACTGTCAAAGACTAGAATCTGCGTCAACCAATTGAAACAAAAGGTTTATATACCATTTAATTTGGATAACAGTTTTAACTGAGTCATATGCAAAGTAAGCCAGGAAGTGGTCTCAGCAGATTAAAAGGACGAAAAACAGTGAGGGAATACAGACACATAGAAACAGGGAACAGAGAGTCTTCACTTCAATTGACATTTTAATAAGTGGTACGCAATCAATCCATGCCCAGCTTTCCTGAAACAATCATGGACACACATACCTTCAGGCCATGTATGTTCCGGTTCCCTGGGGTCTTACCAGCTAGAAAAGAAAATTGACTAGATTGTAGATCATGTGAGATGAGAGAAAGACAGCAGCAACACAGAATATTTGAATTTCGAATGGACAGGATAAGTCTATCTGCAACATTACAAGATGGATATATTGACATGCCAAAGAGTGAAGCCTAAAACTACCATATAAAAAATGTGTATGTGTGTGCATATTGATATTACTTTACTATACAGGACTGCAAACTCAAGAGAAGGGATAAACATGAGATATTTATAGCAGGTGTTCCTTTTTTATGTATTTAAGCTTTTTAAAGCTTGCTAATAATGCTTTTTGTTTATTATTTAACCTTAAAGTACCCCCAACTTATTTTAATGATTAAAATTTTACTAACCAATTTTGACCAATTTAGCTTAAAAAAAGGTGAATTTAGTAGTTTGCATTCCTGACTATACCAAACTGACAATATTCCTCTCTCAGAAGCCACGGAGCATAAAGTAAAGTGGTATTTGCTAACAGAAAATGTGCATGCACACACAAGCATTGCGGAGTATGGAGCTTTCAACTGTGATCCAGGATCTATGTAGGCCTTAGGCGGTTTATGGTTGCAGTGTTGAACTGTAATTTGGACACACACACACACTTTACAAACCTCGTGGAAAAATCTGTAGTGGCTCAGGTAACAGTCCATTGATGCGTTGCTCCATCACTGTGTTGCAATACTGCAAAGAATGAAATGCAACAAAACAGAAACTTTTAGGAAAAAAGATCACTTTTTCAGTATTACACACAGAATCAATATTATGCTTGGTGAAAGTCTTTCAGATTAAAGTCTCAAGGATAAAAGCAACATAAAAGCAATCTGAAATAAAAACACTCTGTTTCTTTTACAGCCAATTTCAATGTGAGAAAAAAAATACGCTAAATGAAATGGGACACCCTGCTCAGGTAATCTTTCTGCCCTCTATATCAATTTAGCTGTTGTAATGGCTGCCAGACGCAGCCCAATCACCGAGACGGGAGGAGCCTTCTCATTTCAGACTGACATAAGGCTGCCTATTAATTTATTACAATGCATAGCTGAGTCTGGCATTTCTAAACATTTTTATTCTATTCTATTAATAATTATATTATTAACGTTGATATTATTAATTTTCTGATTCTGTGACAAAACTATTAGACTGTGCTCTCTTTTAAACACACACACAGCAGTTATGTGTCTCCTGCCAAAAGAACAATCAATTGATGTTTCAGTTAACAGAACCATCTGGTCGCTCGTCCCCTCCTCTCAGTCCAACACGAGACCTTTGTGCCTAAACACAGAGGCTCCACCTCACACAATAAAGCCATTAAAAACCACAGACCCAGATGGACAAGAGAGGAGGGGAAAGTGTCAGTGTTTAAGAGAGAGAGAGAGAGAGCCTGAACAAGACAAAGGTGAAAAGCGAGTGTAACTGAGGGGCCAGCGGTACAGTGCTGTCCCTCCACTGTGTGTGAATGCGTGATGAATACACCAGGGCACACATGAGGACATGCAGAGGAAGCAGTGTTAGAGCAGCTGTTATTAAATACCCTATTTATCACTGTCACCTCTCTGCACTGCCTGCAGGCACTGAAACCATGTAGCTCTAGCAAAACACACACACCTTTAATTTTCCACTCGGTTGCTCTATCGATTAGGGCTGCAATTACCTAACTAATCTGTAACAATGTATTAAAAGAAACCTCCCTTTGTTGGACAATAACTAAAGGCAGTTTGATCACAGGAAGGCAGCATGAAAGCTGGAGGGGACAGAGGAGTCAGACCTCCGCTCTGCTGGACCCCAATCATTAACACACCCTGAGTAAAGTGCTCCGTAATTAGCCAGCCCAGCCTGGGAGATCATTGCCTGGGTGTATGTGTGTTAGCAACTCACAAGGTGATGCCTGACATGGGTCAGTCTTTAACTTTGAACTAATATCCTTTTCCTTCACACTGAAAGAGCTGATGTTAAAACAGTCCTTGAGGGTTCACTGGGGACATGGAACATATCTGAGACCTTAAAGTGATGATCGTTTACTTATAGACTGTTGAAAAACTGTCCAGTCAAGACAGTCTGAAGGTCAGATTTCACCAGAGAGCTCAGCGAATTAGCTTATGCACCTGTAAAGCAAGAAGTCATCTTTTAATTCCTATTAAGTCTTTATAACAGTAGATCCCTTCATGTGGAATTAATTGAAGCAAATTCATAAAGGTCCCTGCAGACACCAAAGAGCCACCAAGGCAAAGGGCACATGCTTAAAATATGACCACAATGATTGGTTAAACGTACATGCAAAGCCCTGAACATGTTAGATGCATATTAAATTCCACCTTTCTCAGCAGCATGCAATGTCCCCAGAGGAGCAAATGGTACCATGAGAGGAAAAACTCATTTTCAGAAAAAGTGGACTCAGTTGCACTGTTAACCAAAATACAACAGAGGCAATGTGCAATGCACGACAATATTCACTGTCAGGGTAATACGGCCTTGAAGAATTCCTTCATGATGTGCGAGACCACGTTCCTGAAGAGGCAAAGCCTCTCTACGTTTAAGCATTAATGCAGATCGTTGGGATAACAAATGAGAACGCTCCCATTCCCTCAAATTTTTCCAATGTCAAAATCTGCATTTTAAACATCAGCAGTCATTGAGTAGCTACACAACCACAGAATTAATCAAGGCAGAAAGAAAGTTGAATTACACTCTGGCACTCCAGGACACCCCCGAGACATGATTGTCAGTGTGTCACCTTCTGGCCTATTCTGGCTAATGACTGCAATGGCCTTGAGAGGTACAACATTGATAAAGCATCTCCCAAAATAAATAAATAAATCTCAAATTTAAGTGATTTCATTTCCTGCAGAAGAAGACGTGGTTTTTGAAGCCCATGGCTACTGTAAAGTCATTGAGAGCTGATGGGGGGTAAAAGACAACACCAGCTGAAAGTGGATTTTGAAAAATTCCTCCACCCAGGAGGGCCTTGCTTCTAATGAGGCGAAACTTTAAGTATTGAATAATAAATAATAAAAGTTGATAGTTCATTTAACTTCCACTGTACTTCACAGAGGGAAAAACTATTACGAGTCATTACACTTGGTGTCCACAATGTAAGCAGTAAGTATTGAGAAACACTTCCAAGGCGGTCTCAAGAGAAGAACAAACAACAAAGACATAGCAAAGACTATACTACCCAAATTGAAAAAGATGATTGTAAATATGAACAGATCACCTAAAAGCTTCTGACACACACAAAAATATACACTATATAAGGTACTGAGATGTTTTTTGAATGTTTTTTTATTTTGGCCTGGTTCACAGGGGAATGTCACTGCCTGAGTCAACACAAAAATAATGAATACAAAACCCAATGAACAAGAATTTATTAATAAAGTTTATCCTTCGCTAATCTTGCTTGGTTAACACCTGTATCATTTAAAATGCAGTGGCAAGCCAGAGACTACAGGTTGCCATGGAAACATGAAGTAGTGCAGCCAGAAAAAGATGAAGAAATTGAACAGAAAATAGAAATATGTAGCTACTCGTCATTCTTGCCAATCTGCAAAGTAATGAAAACATTTTCCCTAAGGGTAAACAGATCTGGAATAAAGGATTTTTAATAGCTTTTCCCTTTCACCAAAAACGACTTTAGCACTAAGCAGTGTAATGCAACAGACTGAAAATCAGATGTTAATGGTTTAGGGTCAGAAGTTATAATTGCTCAAACAACAAAAACTCTGACCCCATTTCAAAAATATAAAAAAATAATCTGTGTTTGAGAACAGTGCATTTTTCAATTGATTTTTCTGTAATGCATTTTTACATCACATGCAAACCCATTTACTAGTTTGAACACAAAATGAGCTCTATCAATGAACATATCACTTTACATAGAGCTCAGATGCAACTACACGTCCAAACAACAGGCATACTTACATACGACAACATGGCTTTGAGCTCTTCATCACTCCGAACTGTGATTCGGTCACCAACTTCATCCTCATCTGAAAACCAAGAACAGAATAATCAAATGAAGTGTTAGAGCTAATTCTGTGATTATTTAAAATAAAAGATCTTGTAATTTTGTATTACTCATTCTGCAAATGTGTACAGTCACTTTTAAGGTAACTGTAGCACTGAAAGAACATGTCAGGTTAAAATTAACTGTTAAATTCATTTACATATATACTACAATTACATATACACTATTCTAACATAAGGAGTGCAAAGATGTGACTTGCCTATGCTGAAAGTATTTATTTTTAATTACAGTTCATTAGCTGCTTATTTGAATCAAATCACTGCTTACATTCAAAAGCCGTGATTGTGGCTTCAGGCATGACATCTCTTATCGCGGCCTGCCAAACAAGAGAATCACCCCGTTAACTGACAACTGTCAATCAACAACACCATTCAGAAACTTATTGACATCAATTACACTCTGTAAAAGGTTTCTCCCTCTCAAATGCATAGATATCACATAAAACCACAAAATAACGTGACATTTCATTTTACCAGCAAATCATTAAAGTTCAGGTGTGATGGATAGTCCACTGAGGAGTCCATGTCCCCCACCGGAGTCTTTATCCGAATGACTATTCCTTCTGTTTCCATGCTGCACAGAGTGTTCAAAACAAGTAAAAGCATAACCAAAGCCCAGAGAGAAACATAATCTTAACTTTAGATTCCCAGACACACAGCAGCTGTACAGCAGGCTAGGCAGCTAGCTACTTAGTTCGCTAACAGTAAGTGAAAGAAACATGACAGTTTTCCATAAAGCGGACGCAGCAGCCACTCCGTTTTATGAACGAGCAACTTGTCATTCTAGTTTTACGGACTACATTATCTCAGTGTTAACTGCGCCTGGATTAATGTATTTTTGTAGATAACTGACTGTCAACAATGAAAATAAAGTGGAGGAAGTTTAGCGGAAGTGTATTGACATTTACCCGGAAATTAAACATCCACGTGACGGCTGTAAAAGACTAGGAAAACAGGCGCAGCTAGAGAGGCTACAGTAGATGTATGATTGACAAGTTGTGCTCCGACTTTACCATGTTTTATGAAAATGAATTTACCAGATGCTTCTTTTACTGTTTCCTCATAGAAATTGGTAACTTTATAGTGTTATTATGATGGGTAGGCTACAGGAAAAAGCTTACTTGTTATCAAGTGTCTGTCGTTTACCAGGTTGCCTGTGTCTGTAATTGATTTCGAAAAGCCGAAGGCTTATTTCAAAATCTGGTAATTGGAGACAACTTTTAATTAATTAAGAGGTAATTTAAAATGTATAATAATTATAATAATAATTATCCTCATAATCTCTATTTATTTTTTCTGTTTAACACATTTTTTGCTGTAACTTATATTTACTGCAGCAGAAAATTTAATATTTCATGTACAGTTACTTTTTTGCTTTACTTACAAACATTTTAAATAGCATTAGTATTTAAAGATTTCCACTCATTAGTGTGTAATTGAATGTACAACAAAGAACATTTAGTGCCTTGTTGATTACAGCCTTATCTTAGGGAAAGGCGCACTCGCTCAATCATGGTCACAGCCTGATTGCAAAAGCCTCAACAGTCATTGATCCTTTAGCAAAGAAGAGTTTTGTTTTCTCCGACCTCAGAGTCCTGCTAATGCAGTCTGGATACCTTAGAACACAGGCAGGATTTAGAGCTATGTGTAATGATAAACAGCTATGAAAGTCTGACCCATGGTGAGCTGAAATTCACAATCATATGATCAGTGCCTTTCAAATAGGATCAAGTTTCACATCAAACTTTAAAACAATAGTGTCTCTAGCCTATCAATGCCCCAACCTATTATCAGCTCTAAAGCTGCCCTGTCAATGGAACAAATTCGTAGTCTGAAAGAGCAGTGGAAGAATACCACCTTAAATGTTTTCTGTGCTCATTTTCTAAGAGAACAAAAGCTAAAAGCTTAAATACGCAGTGGGGTTGCGTTCAATTGACTGAAGACCATTCTCTTCTCAAAGTACAGTTTAAACAGTCGGCTTTGAAAACTTACTAAGAGCTCTCCATTTAATGTTCAGATTATATTACTCATAATACAATTACCAACTGGGGGAAAAGAAATAGGATAGGATTTTATCATTCTTATGGCCCTAAAATGTTAAAATAAGGTTTGTGTGTACAGCTGAATACACACAGATACACACGTGGCTCATAAACACACAATCAAATCTAATGAGTGCTTAACCCTCCGTGATCTGAGGTCTTCCGCAGAAGTTATCATCTGCTCTGCGTGACATTGATTGTGTGTCACACCACACAATAAGTAATGGCTGAGTTTCATTGTTGCATGTTTAGGGATAGAATTGTAAGCAGGAATGGAGCACACGAGTCAATGGATCTAGCAGTAAAGTGCTGATTAGAGAGGAGATGTAAATGGCAGTTTGTCAAACTGTCCCTCTGTGGGCCTGCTGTTAGATCCTTCTGCTTGTGCAGTATTAAAAAGAAACACGCCAAATCAGCAAGCTCAATTATCAGAAATCAAAGTCTGGACCTGGCTGTGGAGAGGACCATAGGAGGGAGGGCTGGCCTAGAATGCGGTGTCTGGTAATTAAAAAACATTTCATCAACCCAAATGGTCTTTTCTCTCTACCTCTCCTTCGACAAGCTGCTTAGCTGAGACTGAGCTCTTTGACTCTAGATATATAAGCCGCTGGTATTCAACTCTCTGTATTGGATAAGGAGAAGAGGGATAGACAAGCTTTATACCATAGAGACAGACATTTTCTGAATTTCTTGTTTGTACAATTTCAAATGAATCTTTTACTTTTAGCTTTGAGAAACTTTTAAAGTTATCATTTGAAAATAATACAAAATTGGCTTCCCCGTGGAGTTCATATATGTGCAGTGTAGGTATATCAGAACAAAAAGTAAATTAAGCAGCTCACAGGGGTTGGGCCAATCAATTTCAGTGAGTCATATCAGTCAAACTATTAAGCCAGCAGGCTTTACAGCACAGCAGTGGAAAAACTTCAGTGTAGCTTTACTGACTTCATCAGTTTAACAGAAGTACTAACAGAGCACCGGGGAGGTTTAATGTGCTGTAAATTCAGATGTGAATCCAGTTGTGTGTCTGTGTTTTTTGTCACACTGGGATTAATTAAATGACTACCTTATATAAGAGTTATATACATCTTGTATATAACTATATAGACTCTATATATAGAAAATTAGATAGAAAAATATATAGACTATATACTATATATACTCTATATATAGTATACTCTTGGTGTGTTCTGATCAGACACCCTGTAGCCGTTTTACATACAGTGTAAAGACAGTTACCTCATAAAATCCTACATCCTACTCATGCTGCTGAAAAAGTTTGATTGGAAATTTTGATCAACTTCTGGTCAATTTTATGATGGGAAATATTCTAATAAATTCTAATAAATATATAAACTTTCTTATAAATTTCTCTTACCTCTCACATAAAACACACTTATTCTGCAGTTCACACACAATCAGTACTGCATTCAGTTTGAACATCAGGCCACTCACCTGCAGCTGGAAGGAGTCCAGCTCCACTCTGATTGTAATGGCTTAAGTGTGAGCAATATGTAAATGAGATCCTCATTGCATCCATAAAGTAGTGATGCACATGCATAATAAATTGGCTTGTGAATATTTTATTACCTGTTTATTTGGCTCATCTATCACTACAGTGGCAGGGTCTGCAGTGGGCACCAACTACTGTATATCTATATTTGCATAATTGTATATTATAAATTAATTTTTGTCTGTTAAACTTCTACCAAATATACCTCCAGAATAATCAACTGACTTAACTGTTTATGTAAAGATTAATGTACAAATTCTAAAAGTGTTTTACAAACAGTAGTCAGGTGGAGTTTACTTCCTTGATGGTATTCATTTGTGTAATTGTGGGATTTTACTTCAGGGAATTCCTTTGTTAACTTGTTCCACCGCTTGTTCAGTAATCCCACACACTGATTCACATTGAAATATTGAAATGATTCTACTTCAAAGAATGATTTGCTACACCATGTACTGATTGACAAAGGCCTTTGCTGTCTTGTTAAGTGCCTGCTGCCAACACTGAATGTTACGGCTGTGCTGTGTAACATCTGTTTAGTAAATGGGATCATTATAAGCATATTAGGAGGTCAGTGGGATCAAGGTTTTGTGTTTAAACTAGTACATTTCCACAGTCATATCAGAGCAGAAACACGGCGAGAGGGAGTTGATAAATCAAGCCTGAGGGGGTCTGGTAATAGCTCTGAGCCAGGTAGCACAGCCCTCTGAGTTTATCCTATTTGTCACCTTAAATGTTCTGCCAGTGTGTATGCTAATGTACTCACACTATTGCCTTTAAACCTGACCTATACTGAAGACAGTTAAAACATTCTCCTTTTACACCCACAATTTTCTACAGTAATGTCTGTAGCACTGCCCATGTCTAGAATACAAGCACACTGTCTTATTATCCATGAGAACTATCTAAATATCTGTTACTACTTTATTCTACCAGTTCTATTTTTCTGTATTAAAATGGTTTTTTCATCCATCACAGGCCTAGAATGGTTATTCTGTATTTTCTTTGTATATATTCTACTGTAAATGGTGTGCTTATATTAAATAATTTCCTAAGTGTAACTTGACCAATAAACAAAAGTTTGATTAGTATGCATTAGAAATAGATCCGAATGTTCCACTGCCACAAATGGATTTTCTTCAGACTGATCCCATATCTCAGTTATATTTAAAGACACAGCTAATGGGCAGAATTACAGGCATATACATGTATGCACATATTAAGGTATCAGAGTGGGGGAGTGGAAGTCTGATTCAGCCCCGTATCGATCCTAAAAGCAGCTCCTATCTGCTTAATCCAGCGGCCCGCATGACGAGCAGGCTCCGGAGGGTCATTTACAGAGTCTGTAAGAATCCAACCGCACCGCCTCATTGTAAATGTAACAAAAGCAACTGAAATACAAGCCTGGACTGTACCTGCGCTCTATAGCTTCACTTTTTCATTAAAAACCACAATCCTGCAGCTGAGCCTCCGGCAAAGCCACAATGCAGCCCTCTAACACAAGGGCAAACACACGGGACCTGATGCTAGCCTTCAAATAATAAAAAAAGCAGTAAATAAATAGATAAATTGAGATGGGTTTTTGCAAAAAGGCTTGAATGTAAATGGAACATTGATTGTAGCTTGGTTTGTCCACAGATCTCTCCCAGCATTCTGTGCAGTGTTTGGGTTTCTTTAATGTTTTGAAAGAGTTCAGCTCCCTTTGTGTGCAGAAGCTGATTCAGTGCACTAAAGAGCTAACGTTACATACTCAGAAGCAGCCCTGTAAATGTCATACAGAGTGTGGTAAATGTCTGTAAATAGCACATTAAACAGATGTTTGTCTGTTGACTAAGCTGCAGTGCTGTACTGTTTAGTGATTTGGGGTTCTTTGTGTGTAGCATTAGTTTGCTTGAGCCTTTGTGTAATTACAGGGTAAAAAGTTCAGACTATAAAAAACCTTCAATGACTTCAAGATTGGCCATGCGTTTCTGATGTAATTTTTATCTTGCAGGGATGTGTAGTACATGTACTTCAGAGACACAGTGGGAATGTCAGAACATGGTGCTTTTTAACTGCTGTTTGCGTTCGGTTTTATGACTTGATTTGTATTTTGTTTAAACATGACTTTAAAATCTGAGGGTCATTTTGAAAACAAAGTAAATCTATACAAATATTTACTAATTTAAATGAAAAGAAAGGATCCCGCACAATTTCCTTCCCATTCTGTCCATATAATGGTGCCCTCTGGTGGCCGTATCACTTGAATTACTCGCAACGTTGACACAGAGTTAAAAAGGAAACATACAGGAGCACAAAGAATCTGCTAGTTCTGTATCAATAGAAAACAGCTTCATGACAAACAAAGCCATAGCAAGCAAACCTCATTCCAAGACTTTGTGTGGAAGTAAACTGAGATGGCTCATTAGGTGTGCTCAGTTTGTAGCAGGGGATCCATCTGTAAAACATGCAGCACACGAGGAAACAGGAAGGAACTTCATGATTGTTAGAATCAATGAGTGGAAGACATTCTGTGTTGATATATCCTTTGCAGATACAAATTTTACTCGCTGCTTTTCTTTCCCTCCCTGTCTCTTATTCTCCCATCTAGTTCCCAAGAGATATTCTCTCCTGTCACAGCTCTGGATAGTCCAGCCACCAGGGGTCAGAGGTCAAACCCTAAAAGAGAAATTAGTTTATTGACACAATAAGACCTGGCAGTTTATTTGATGTTCCATCACCCACTGTGTCCACCCTGTTCATGTCTGTATCTCAATTTCACAGATCCCATGGGAGAATCACAAGCTATATAAATGAGAAATCTATCACAGGGTTATTTGAGGTTTGATGTCCCTTAAGGTCCAGATCAGATTAAACTGACTAAACTATGGTAAATTCTGCTTTATGTTAAGTCTCATAGGAGCAATTTCATTTTGCAATAATCACCAATAAGAATAGTTCAGTTTAACTGATTATAACATGTAACAGTCATGCAGTCTCAGTCACTCAACGTCAGTAGTAAATACTGAGTCTTGCATACTTTAAGATGCAGATATATTGGTGCTGACAGGAAAACACATCTGCAGTCATTATATTTTGGAGCACTGAATGAAAAATGCTTAACCCTTGCTGTGCACCTGCATCTGTTCAATCAGATGAGCAGACATTTAATAATGTGGATTTCTCTCTAATGACAGCTTCTAATGTGATTGAAAAATGAAACTTATTAACAAAATTAGTGCAAAATGAGGAGGAGGCTAGGTTCAAGATTTGCACATTGAGATTTAAAGTTTGCAGCTGTGGATATTTCTGTAGATGTGGGCTAACACCTGTACAGTATATAAACCAGTGTGCATTACATGGATGAAAGAGTTTATCATACTGTCACACAATTGTTTCTTCACCAAAACAAATCAATCTTTTCCATAAGTATAAACATGTCATATCATACTGTATTGTATCATGCCATTGTTTGTGTGTCTGTCTGTCTGTTGGTCTGTCTCTATCTCTCTCTCTTTCTTTCTTTCTCTCTCTTTCTCTCTCTCTATTCTGGAGAGGGTGATAAATGCCTGTGCAAGCGAGTCAATCAGACGATCAATCAGAGGCCAACCCTTCCTCATCTGGTCAATGGCACTCTTGTTTCTGCTGGGGGAGAACGACACAATGACTTTACCACTTAATTATGTTGTTAATTGCTGTGGTAAGATTTCTGCGGGAGGTCCCTCAGGTTACTAATTGAAGGTGGCCGCACCTGCAGATTCCAGGCACGCTGCATTTATTCACAATTCAATAACTTGAGTCAAGTGATAATGATCATTTGTTTCAGCTTGCTTTTTAAATGCTTTTGTCTTCACTGTTAACCTGCTCTCATAGAAAATATTGATATTCTCCACCACAAAATGCTTAGATGCATAAAACAATGTACTTTTAAAGATTTAATACCCTTGAAAATTGTTGTTGATTAAGATGTTATTTACATTGCTTTTAACGAATTTTTAAAACTCATTTTAAAATTAATGTTAAACAACAGGCTTGCAACTTGTAGAGTTATTGTATGTGTGGTGATCGCAATAAAACAAGTAAAACAGTACAGGTAATTGGGATTCAAACAGAGAGTACGTGGTCAACCAGAAACTCATTTAAAATGTAATAAAACGTAATATTGTGAAAGAGATTTAATGTTGCCTGATTGATTCTAGCTGTAGACTGTGACACAGAAAGTATGCAAACTTGTCATGTCCATTGGTTATATAATGGGTATTTGGCAGATTCAAGACTTTAGAAACCCCTGGGTCCAGTAAAAGTTATGCTACGATAAAAGATGAACATTAATTTACATTCATCCATCAAACCCATGACTTTTGCATTGTGAGCGCCAAACTCCACCATCTGAGCTACAGGTAAGCCATGAGTCAATAAAAGTTCATTCTTCATGTATCTCATTCAGTTGTGTTTAAAAGCTTCCAGACTTTTCATGCTACACATTATTTCTGTCAACAAGTGCTGGTTTGTGTACAAGATGTAATTGTCACATAACCTTCTGGTCAAGGGTTTAAAAATACAAACTGCATATGTTGTATGCAATAATAGAACAATAAAATATTGGTTAATAATATACAAATAATTTCACATTCACGTTATACTAAACATTAAAACACCCCAGTGATGCTGGATATCCAAACTGCTATTTGTGATCCATATTTCCTAAGGGACTATGCACAAGTAAGCAATTTTAAATAGATTACATCCCAAACCTTGCCAGATAAACTTAAGACATAAAAAAAATTAGGTCACTTACGATTTTTCCATCTGCTGATGCTATTTTGAGTCAGTGTGCAATGAATATAATTGAGAATACTGCTGCCCACTGCGTGCAGTCCTTTAAAGGCTGAGCTATAGCTATAAGTCAGCTCTGTTAAAAGACCCCAAGGTGGAAAACACACTTCACACTTTGCCTTAGGCTATTAACCTAAATATCCCCTAAAACGGCCGATTCAACAATGGGCGCATTTTACTGTAGACTCTCCAGTAGAGAAAAAAACATGCGGTTTGATTACCTTGCTTTGTACAAAGGAAGTAACCTTGCAGTCATCATGGTAAATTTCAGTGTCTTCCCTCCTGTGGTGCTCCCAGAACAGCCAATAATTAAACAATATGCACACAGGCTGGTGAATAGCAGGGGTCGCTCTCAGCATAGGGCATAACTGGGGCAAGCGAGGCCTAGCTGTGTCTACAGCTGGGACTACAGCAGTTAACACCCTCAATGCGCCATTAACACAAACTATAACATTTGACTGAACCTGCCACGCTCTCCTACACACACACATACATACGCTCCATCACACTGGCTGCCCCATTAACACAAACTATAACATTACAATGAGGAGTTTCACGCACACAGACAAAAGTACACCATTACACACAGTATACCATTACCACAAGCCATAACATTAGGCCTCACCAGCCATTATGATTGCACTAAACCAACAGTGGAGAATGAGCATGCTGAACTGGGATGTGACTGTTAATACTGGCTGTTTGACTCTTCATAACTTGTGGCCAGATGGACATAACATTTGTAATTTATTGTATCTCTATGAGGGGTCTTCAACCTTTAGAGCAGGGACCCCCTGTAACACATTTATAAATCTAACTGGTGCATTTTTAGCCTGGCCTAAGTAAGTACAGAACCATATTAATGGGTTTAGATACCTTGTTATGATGCTTACATTGCAAAGTTATTCATTACTATACTGTATAACTATATACTATATATATAACTATACTATAAGAATATACTATAAGAAGTATAACTATACTATTTTATTTTATACATTTAAAAGTGGGGTGGACAATTAAACATTTAACTTGAGCTTCTTAACTTTAATATATACATTAACTTTATTATTAACTATATGCATATATTTTCTTTAGCTTGAGATCAAACAATGAACAAACAAAATTCCTCTGCAGTACAAGCCGGGACCCCTAAAGGTCACAGACCTCCTGCTGTAAACTTGAATATAACACATTATTAAATAAAAGA
This sequence comes from Botia almorhae, assembly GCA_036877575.1. Taxonomy (NCBI): domain Eukaryota; kingdom Metazoa; phylum Chordata; class Actinopteri; order Cypriniformes; family Botiidae; genus Botia; species Botia almorhae. The sequence continues at coordinate 76,796 of JAZGTJ010000457.1, forward strand.
AAGGATATTGATTAATGCCAATGGCACAGAAAGAGACAAACTCACACAATGGTCCATTTACCAAACAAGATAAAAGAAATTAAATGGAAAAGTTATCTGGACCTCAGAAAGACAGAAACTAAAAAACAGTCCACTAACCCAATGCAATAACCTCTGTTCTCTGTGTCCTGTGAACAGGCTTGCCATTGATTAAAACAGCAAGGTGTGCAATAAAGCGCAGGAGAAGTGCTGGCTCCATATGGCCTCAGACCCTGCGGCTGTGAGCCCGCTCTTAAGCCTCCCCCCTGCTCCCCTGTTCCCTGCTCTCCTCTTCCCAACTCTACAGATGGTAAAAACACAATTCAAAGCACCAACACAATGGGTCCTTGGCAGCAGTTCAACCATTTACTTCAGTAATTAACAGTGCAGATACCACAACAATTATAGGATGGATACTAACTATGTCACCCTGAGAATTAGAGTAAGCTTACAGCTTTAAGGGACAATACAAAATCCTGTTTGCATGATAGTTAACGCTATTGTTAAGATATATGAAAGGTAATAATGTATGAAAGGTGTTTTATATATACACTCTGACCCAACGTATTTGTATATACAATGTGATAAACACCATGCTTGCAGTACACCATGATTACCCAATAATTAGTTTACAAAAGCTTCCCATATAGTGGTGAAATGTAGTAATTAAAGCATGACAGAAAATCAAAAGCTCCTTTGTGAGTGTAAGAAAAATTTACATCTCAGGCTTATATGTACTGATTACATATTAAATCAATGCACTTCCAACTGCTAAGCACAAATAAACCATCCACTGAAGAGCCTGTAATTGCAGCAGAATGTAGAGCTTGCCTCACTATCTTTTAACTGTGGACAGAATGACATTAACAAAAGATTTTAATATCCACTCCTTATCTATTCTGTATTTTCCATATACAGAACAATAATTTTCCTGTAATGACTAGATATAGATCAAAGCAAGGTCTTTGCTTATTCAATCATAATTAGGTCTAATTACCCCACTTAATCTTTTATTATCCAAAAGCATGCTCAATTTATACTACATGTCTAAAAGGTTTGTACATGATCTGGACACTAATAAGCCGTCAAGCATGTTTTCAGATAAACACATATGTTGCAAACACAGTATCTAGACAGTCTCTGTGTTACTTAAGCCCACCACCTCTTATCTCTAAATAGTGTGGTCTATTACATGATAGTTCATTATATGTAATCTCTATATTACTGTTTCAGTGGATTGTAATGCAAATATGTAATTCCCTTAGAAAAAATATTTTCCCACTTTTTCCAAACATTACAAGCCTCTCTGCCTAAAAGGCTTGTTTTCTTTTTTGAAGACGGTAAATCAAGCACCTGCCTCAACAGACCCCTAAAAGTGCATGTGAGGGACTGGCACAATAACGGTGCTTTCCACACTGAAATCCCAGGACAGATTACGTGTGATTTCATTTCTTATACTGCAGATAAAAGCCTGATAACAGTTTCGACCTATTGTGTTACTTCAGTGCTACACAACTTCTGACAGCAAACACCAAGGAGATACGACTACGGCACCACAATGCATTACCAGCAGAGTAAATCTATCATGGATGCAAGTCTGCACATACTCAACCCCCTGACAGTGTACAGCCATTACACAGTCAAAGCAAACAATCAAGATAGTGGCCAGGTGCATGCAAGCTTACCATAATCCCATTATAAAGTTAATAATGACAATATCAAACGTATTGAGAGGATTGGTGTAATAGGCTGTCAAACACCACTGCACACTTTACAGCCTGTTATACAGCTACATTTTGGGAAATGCTGTTCTGTCCTATGGAATGCATCTATACCCAATGGAACAGACACATTACACAAGACCATATGCTTCTAAAGTTCCAACAGGGACTGCATTACCCTCCAATTCTGCATTGCAGGAAATGAAGGAATCAGTGCTGGCATTGAGTCTGATTAACTCTGCATGACTCCATCAATACCCCAGTGAGCTGGTCTGCTTCTCTCTCCACAGGTGAGCGTTCCCATTCCTAACCCAGTGAAAACACACCCATACATACACAAAGTGTCCATTTATCTCTGCAGGTGAAATGGAATTGGAAGATCTGCAAGTGATGTTGCGTGATTATGCTCTGCATAACTAATAAATATAATTGTGTTTTTGAGGAACGTCATAGAATGAGACAGAAAGAGCTACTTCTGCTACGGCAATACAAACGTACCATTATTTGTTATGCTAATAAAGCACACAGAAACATTAAGAGAAAGAAACAATAGAGAATGCTCGGATTAAGGGAATAAATGTAATCAAATTATCAAATTAGCACTAATTAACATTAGGGTGCTGAGTCTGACTATTAAAGCACACAAAAGTAGACCAGAAAAAAACAGCTCAACTAAACTTCTTAATTATTCTTGTGCATGCAGCACTTCCAAGACTCATGCGCCCTAAGTGCAGATAAAGACACCATCTGCTGGTAATTAGAGCTAAATAATATCAGCCGTTGTAGCTAATCATTTTGACTGCAAATTTGATTAAAACTCGCATATAATTCTTGCTAGGTTTCATTTTTCTGTGCACAAGCTACACGGGTTAGTCAGGAAAAAAGCAACACATTAAAACAGACTGATTATTCTTTTCCATAAACCTTGGGAAACATATAAACATAAAAAGAATAACATGCCCAGTCCTAATCTTTTATAGCTCATTTCCGTTAAATGAGAAGGAATTACTGTGTATCGCTATGGCCTGCTACAACAGCGAGGCGTTGGCCTTAATGTCTTTTTATTAGCTTAATCTCCAAATTAAATGGTGTTTGAAGCTGAAGATGCTCTCTTTTCTCCACTGTTATTACCCCCATCATCATGAACCCATTTTCCTGCCGAGACCAATTTGAATAAGACGAGAAGGCTGCCTCAAATCTGCAATGGTGTGTGTGTGTGCGTGTGTATGAGTATGTGTGTGATGGACCTGCAAGCGAGAGAGAGAGAGAGATCCATAATGAGGGATGCTGGGGAATTGCCCTCCTGAAAGACCTGATGTGTTTCCAGTTGGCTGCCAGCTGCCAGAAATCAAGACAAACACTGATCATTGACAGGGGATTAACACAAACAGAAACAAATAAACACACTCACACACCTGAACACGCATACACTGAGAGATGCTTTAATGGGTGACGCTTAAAGCAAAAACTGCATTAATTAAATTAATTACAGGCACACAGACATCTTTGACTCATATATTCAATTAGTCAGCAACATGGTGTAGCTAGCAGGGGGACATTATGGATGTAATTAACATCATATTAATGTTTAAATGAGACAAAACTCTCTTTCTCTCCCTCTCTTTCCTCAGAAAGACACATAAGCATAGGCCACTAATAAATTAAGACTACACAAATATGTTAAATCTTAAGAATATGGGCAAGAAAAAGATACAAGAGTTTTTTTTAGCTTTTGTACTTCTGCCTATGCCCTGCTGCATTATGTTTAAAATGTATTACTATTGATGGTATCCAGCCTGCAAACTTCCATTGTTATTGCCCATCTGAATTTATCATGAGGGTTACGATAATTATCCTCTCTGTGCAGGTGCTTCTCTGTTTTTTTTATATATATTTTAAATAATACACATAATATTATATAAAAAAATTTCATGCAGCAGGTGTTCCCAGGCTTCTAACAAATACTTTTATCAAAGCATATTAGGTCTAAGGTGCTCAATTTAAAACCCGAGTTAGTAACTGTGGAAACTGCTTCTAAGGTGTCTGGAATGAGATTTGAGCTGTTAAATCAGCATTATCATTCCACAACATAACCAGATTGAAATTAGACTGAAATTAGACGGATGCAAATCTCATTACGTGACACCACCTGCCTGCATTACTTTATTAAACATGCCAAACGTTGTCAGTAAATCCTGGGTTATTTTTTCTTCTTTGTGTACATAGAAATGTAAAAACGTCTGTGTGATGCTGACAAGGGGACAACATGACATGACAGCACAACTAGGAACAGAATCACCTCCTTTATGCTTCATCAAAACCCAGATGTTTGTTCTCTCCTCCCTGCAGCTAACATGTTTTGACACAGAGATATCACACAAATTTGGATTGAACAAATTGGCTTGAGACTTTGCTGTCAAGATTTGGTGCGTTAATCAGAAATTGCATGAAGAAATTAGTTTATCTTACTCTCAACGTCAACAACTGTTGCTTTGATTGAAAGTCTGCATATCACCATAACTTATGGCCAAACAAATCAATAATCAAACAAATCCTCAATAATGAGACCAGATGAGACCGTAGCTCTGACTAGATACAACTTTATACTAATATTCTTACTCTTAAAAACAATATTTTTAAACTGTTTTCAACATATAGTTGAAAGAAATTGACTTTGGTTTATTCGAAGGCCCAGCCTCCTCTGTACTGAATCATAGTAATGCTTTTAAATTCATGGCAATGATCTTAAGACATTCCAGCACTTGAGGCTCTCGTTTGGCCTGTTAGTGTGGACTAAATAGCCCCTGCTGGTAGATATCATAACTACACCATCTGAACCTAAAACATCTTTTTCCATTTACTGAGACTCAAAAGTAGCCATTTATACTTATGAAATAATATTTGTAGCAATATATAACTCAAAAATGTTTGTTATATTACAATATTTACAGTACTGTATATACAGATGTTTTATTTACTTGTGAAGGGCTCAGACGTGTGAAATGGTTTCCTGTCTGCTTTTATGTCACATCTTAGGATAGACACCAGTGAAGAACTTAAGCCAATCAGCATTTTCATTATGTAATTTGTCCTGCAAAGGAATTAGTCACATATCATTTACAGCTCAGGTGATTGGTTCAGGTAAAGCCTTCTCCAGGTATTACAAATCTTTATAAAATAATTGAAAACATCTGAGAAAAATTAGGTAAACATATAAGACACGTATCCCTCCAACCTCAAAAACAGTATTTCTACTGCTGTTGAGAAGAGATGAAGTATTTTTATATAATCAAAGATTTGAATGACCTGAAGAGGGTCAAAGAGCACAAAAAGCAGACTTAGTGCATTAATAGTGAAACCACAACCAAGTGTATGTAGTACTGAGTGGTCTTTAGAGAACCCTTAATATAATCAAGACTTCAGTTCTGCTACAATAAAACAAGTTACTACCAGAAATTACCAAAGTCAGTGTATACAGTGCACACGGTTATGAGTGGCCAGGCTGAAAGGTTATATTATTAACCTGCTGTCCTACTTCACATACAGCTCTCACAGACATCAACCAGTACAATAACCACCACTAGTGGTCTGTGCACTCAATAGATTGCTCAAGTAGAATGTTATTAGTAATGGGTCGCTGTCTTGATTTCTGTCCCACTCAACTGGCTACTCTTCATTGGGCAGAGACTGAGCAGCCATTAATCAGGAGCCTGGCAGCTGGTGGACAAAAACTAAAGCTGTTAGATTTTCAGTGTGTGTAATGGGAATGTGATTGCTTTCAAAATCAGTCAATAAACCTTTTCACAATCCATGTGATATTACATCCGGGTCTGAAATGCAGGTAAGCAAATTTTCACCTGTATGCTTGTAGGTGAACGATTGCTGTTTTAATAAATAATGTGTACCTTAGTACATGTATGTGTGCCATCTTAAAATGTATTTATAACAATATGAGGTGGTAAATCACTGAGTGTTTGTAAAGACCAGCTGTTTCAGTTCATGAGCTTACATCTTGCTGTACTGCTGTACCCCAAACATTCATTCAAAACTAGTAGTGTATATGACTATATGGTTACCATACTAGTGCTTTTATATTAACCAATAAAACATTTTAAATGATATGCAATTGTAGGGGCTGGATGTACTTTTTTCATAAAAAAGTAGGCCCGACTGTATTAACCACCGTTTACACAGATTTGTCTGCTCCCCCAAAACCAACACAATAACGTGTAACCATTTTTTATTAATATCTAGGAAATGTTTTATTAGTACCTAAACAGCCCTGAAAAACTGATATTAGTGATGAACTATGCATTTAAAAAGAACAATAATTAATTATACAATAAACAATAATTGATAAAGGCAAAAGGGTGTTTTTCCTAACTGGTACTGTGAAAAGCATAATTAAATTTTGAAATTAAAACTTTGAGAGCACACAGTAGTTAGTATAGTTGCAAAGATGATCCCTCAATAACAAACCCTTCTACCATTTTTGGAAACATGGTGAAGGACAATATCAAACCATTGATTTGTAGACAGTTCTTTAAGTTGCCCTCAGTTTTGCTGTGCTAAATCTTTTCTTTAACGTTAAATACGCCTTCTCAAATGAGAAGCATATTTCATCTGTTTTTACATTGCGCAGCTCTCTAGAGACTGAGACAAGGCCTTAAGTTGAACAGGTGTTCACATTTTTAAGGGAAGCGAGAGACTTCATCTTTGTCGCGGACAGAAGGCTTGAAGGGAGAAATGCTGGCCAGCAGTACAGACACGCAGCGCACGTCGGGCAGAGATCCAGTGCTCGGCAGTTGGAGAAGCGGGGCCCTGTCTTTTCTTCTGTCCGGAGACAGCTGTGGCGCAGCGGCGCGTAGCGCAGCAATCAGCCGTGAGTCACCTGAACAGAATGCTGATACCGGGAGAATCTGACAGCCTCTCGTGTGCTTATCACGATTGGACGGAAAGAGACCGAAAAGTGAGGCGTTACAACAAACGGTGACCTTTAAGAAGATTAATTTGTTTACCAACAAAGGTAGTGACTGTCACCGGGCTGGTGTATGTCATGCTGTCAGGATGAGAGAGTTTAGTAAAGTCATCTGTTTAGTTTACCTTCTCTGTCATCTTTCATCAAAAGTTACAGAATAATGACATTCACAGTCCAGTAAAGCTAAAGCATTATTCTACAGTAATAATAATGGCGTAAAATTAATTACAATTATTTATAACACCCTTTTTTACAATTTTTGCATTGTGGCAGCTTTACAGGAAATACATTTTAGAACACAGTTGAAATTAGGAAAAATAAATGATAGAAAACAGAAAAATATCAAACACAGAATATATGGTATTTTACCATTTTGTCATAAGATTACACGCATTAGTGTTACTAATTGTAAAGTAATTGTCTGGGATTGTGAATTGGACCTTTATATTTAAGTACAGGCTGTGCAGTACACTTTATTTCTACTTTGCTTGTTTAGCCTTTCATCTTGTTTATTACTTTCATTAGTTTTGTTTTTAACTATTACTGTCTTTGTGCTTCTATTTGAATTGTTTTAGTTTACTGGTTAACTTTATTTGTGTTCTTCTGCTCCCCAAAACGTAAATTTAACTTTAAAACAGAAAACACACTTTCACTTTGTCCAAAAGATAAGAAAAGAAATATAGGTATATAGTTGGAGCACAGAAACAACTCAACATGAAAGACCAGGTGAGAAAATGTTGGCTGAATGAAAGTCATCAGAGACCTTTAAACGAACAGTGAACTACGCAAACAAACTCTGCAGGCCAGACACATCCATCTCCCCGTCTGACTGCTGCATGAATTAACACGATGACAGCTGAGGGAGTGTGTCCGTTACTCTCGTACGCCCACAGAGGGCGCCAACGCCAGAGAAATAATTCATGTTGTGGATAAGCAGCACGCCCGATACAGACTAGACATTACCTAAAACCGATGAAACAGAACCTAGAAGGGAACTCAAATTTAGCAGCCTCATACACCTGAGACAGACTTTGACCAGGTATCCTACAGGACGGCACATTTGAGAAGCTGTAAATGATTCATAAACCTCAGTGTTAGTAGGTTTTAACCCCCAAACCTCATCTTTAATTTTTTAGCAGCAGAGTTGGGTTAAGAGTTTGTGCTAATCTCCCAGTCTGGTGTCTGTCTGCCGTGTTCATTTAGGACTGGATACATTTGATACAATAAATGATCCATTTAATACCTTGTCATTATGTGCTATTCATGATTATTTACAGTTGATATGATGTGCATACTGAGAGGGGTCACAGTGTTTGAATATAGAAAATGTGTGTTCTAGGTCACAAGCTGGCACTGATAGACGACTTTTACAGCACTGTCACACTCTTGAAAATATGTTACTAGAATAAATGCTCACGGTTGAATTCCTGGTTTATCATGTATATATTTATTAAAAATTCAACAAAACAAATATTTTTTCTCATGGCAAACTTCAAGGATGGAGAGAAATAATTAAGATGTACAAAGAAGAAATCTAGCAAATGTCAAGCACAACGAACATCACTAAGCCACAAAATTACTGAAAGGAGAAGTTAACAAGCACAATAAATGCACATTACTTAAAATATATTCAACAATTTGTTGAGAAATCAAGACTTGATTTTTCCTCTTAAAGAAAACAGTTAAATGTTTGTTTATACGGACAACACAAAATCCTGAATAATATCAGTACCTTCTACTTTGTATTTGCCAGATGACATGAAGATGCTATAAATACATTTTAAGGAATCCTACTCATATACACTGACTTTATTAAAGTCTTGGAGCGTATATAAATCACACACCAGTCCTTATAGACACGTATGCAAATGTTATGCAATACATCTTTTCCAATGTCTGTTAAGTATATGATGCATCTAAACGCTACATTCTTAACTTCATAATTCCTTTAAAACACATCAGAACACCTTCTAGATTTTAAAAAGGCATGCAAAGAGTTTGCAACTCATTACAAACACATCCAACAGAACTGTCTAAACTGCACAAGATCTAACTTTCACAAAGCCCATTTCATTCATATAGCCTTTCCCCATATTCTATAAGCATCTGATGTATAAAAATACAGGAAAAACCTTAAGAACCTGCCAGCAGTACTGCCCCCTTTTGGCGATTACAAATATGGAGGTAAGAGCGTTAACTTTCCCATCCCACTTCTGAAAAATATTTGGTAGCAAAATAGAGCCTACAGTACAAATGGCATGAGTTTCAGAAAATAAGCATGCATTATCAACTTATCAGACATATTTACAAAGTCAGCTGAGAAACTATTACAACCACGAGTGGTCCAACATTGGACAACCCATGTATTAATCTTTATGGATACTTGTGTATAATTCTCGAAAATACTATGTACATACTACATACTCTTGATGCCAAGGCACACTCATTCAGTGTAATTTTTGGAGAACTCAAAGAGAACATTGACCTGCAGATATGCATGCATATGCGCAGATGTATACAAAGACCACAGGGTATTTCAGGATAAGTCTTATTTCAAGCCTTTGTGAAATAAATCTTTAAAAATGTATATTTTCCAAAATCGAGTGTTGACTTTAAAGAACACAAAATTACATAATGCCCATTTTAAGGTTTTTCTAAATCCACCAAAGCAAAAAGAAGACATTTCTTTTCCAAAGCTGACAAAAATATTAAACATCTACAAATAAACATCTCTTAATCCATATCTCCAGAAAAGCTGCTCAATCACTCACCCAGAACATTAGGCGATTAACAAGGAAAAGCTACAAAACACATGGACAGAGTTAAACATCCTTAAACACAACAGTAATGAATGTTTTTCATTCCAAACATGCTAAACCTCACTGTCACTGTGGATGGCTAAATTCACTTCAGACTGAAATAAATACAAAAGCAGATAGTACAGAGACAAGCACTTAAAGGACAGCTGGCACACAGTTCACAATCCATACACATACATACACATGTTACCATGTGTCCATGATGAGTGATGAAAAAACACTACAACTGTAAGTTTGCTGTAGAATGAAAATCAAGCTTTGAGGTTTGATATAACAGAAGAATATAACAGTTATCCAGAAGCGTACACAACACTTACATAAAACCATTGTGTGTACATATGAAGATGACCAAGTTACATAGTATTCTGTGCAGTAAATTGTGCTAAGAAAAAGTGGTAAGAAAACCTGATAAACTATAACAGTAATTGGCTTATCAGTATTTGAACACAAAAGCTCTGTGTGTCGTAGACACGTAGGGAAATTAACAATCATCATGTTTCTTTCTCATTAGGACGGTCAGGACCTCCTGAATGGGGTCATATGGATATGCTCTGCATAACATATGACAAAAACATGTTGCCATTATTTTAATAAAATAAACAATAAGGAAATAAAAATAAAAGTTTAACTGATATTTTTAAACGTTTTTACTTAAAAAAAGCATTTTAAGTTTCTAAAAATAACGAATCATCTAATACACCAGTTATGGGAAACGTGTACCAAACATAACAGCAACATAAAAGATGAGAGAGGAGAGATCTTATAAACACATGCTATATAACAAAATATATCATAAACAGCAACATTTACAAAAAGAAGTATATACACATTAACAATACACTCCAATGTTAGACAGGTGTGAAAGTGCTACCAAGTCTGTGAAGATACACTGTGAAACCCACTGTCTGGGCTTTCAGCCTTTGACTCCTAAAGGAACTTGTTTCCAGATTTCTCGGTTTGTACATGTTGTGTTTGTACAGGGTAAGTTTTTCCTATGACACGCTGGAGCAGCAGATGGAAGGGGATCCCATCTGAGTGAGCACTTTATCCAGCCACTGCAAAGGACCGTTCAGGTGCAGTTCTATCCAGCAGGGGGTGCTAGTTACTGTCTGCCGCCTGACAGCGTTACAAAGGTGAAGATAAAAAGAGAAGCACACAGTCGTGTTAAAAATGGACACTTACGACAACAGACCACTTTTGTGATCTATTGTGGCAATTACATTTAACCAACTGATCCAAAGGTTATTTTTAGTAGATGTATTATGTCAGTTCCCCTCAAGTGCACACAGGTAGCCTAGCAGAGAATTAACAGGTTGATAACCAGAAGGAGCAAACTACTTTGTTATAATGTGTGCTATTTTCCTTTACATGCCACATGATATTGTTATTTTATGTATCAAGACATTGATGCTTTAAGTATAGTTTACCTGTCCAAATACTTTTTGGGGTCACTGTAATCACACATAAAATACACATTAAGGTGTGTGTTACTGTGAACTCGGCATGTGTGTAAACTGCTGTTCCCAGTTCAGATCTGCTTTGGTCCCTCACAGGGACAATTCATACTGCCAAACACAGTTACATTCCATAATGCTTACACAATGCTTGTCTCAGTCCCCCTCGCATGTACACACGCACACACACGTGAGCAAGCTTAGCCCCTGAAACCTTGTACACAAAAGCTCACACTTTTCACGTTTCACTCCGCGCTGAGAGCTCCACCAATCTTTCCTCCCACATACACACGTGCAAGTTTGTCCTGTATAAATTACAGTCACAGCACTGGGAGATCACGCTGACAAAGAGTAACTGGGCTGCAATCTATTTGATATATATTTGTCACAGCTTTATCCAACAATGACGTGCCTGCCCACTGTTTCTGTCTTAAAGCAGCATCTTTTATTAAAAGTTGAACTGTCACTCGCTATTCAATATGGATTTCTCTGTAAACCTTTCAGCTGTCTATGAACACACTGTTTACAAGCCTGTGCTGATTCTGTAATATAGCTTAAAAGCAGACCGCAACCTTCAATGGTCTACAGAGTTACACAGAAAGAGAAAAAAATTATTAGGGGAAATGAAAAGAGAGAAGTGGGAATCAAAAAGTGCAGTGTGTAAGGAAGTGAAAGAGGAAGCCTCTTCCAAATACACAGACTTTATCTCACCCTTTCAGGTACTGTGCAATGACCACATTTAAATGTCAGGTTTAGGGGAGACAAAATACTAGATACACAATTAAAGGTAATGAATTGAATTGGGGAGAGGATGATTGTGAATTCTAGTGTAGTTATCAACCAATGAATCTGGAGGAGCTCAGGTGACAGAGGACTGAAAGAATCCAAAGCTGCTGCGCTTGCTCCCTTACGTCATCTTTGCTGACCTGACAGTGATATTTACTGGGGTATAAATAAAGGTACAATCATAATAAACAGAGACAGGGAGAGTTTAACCACTTAGAAAGGAAAAGCTGGACGTGGAGGGGTGAGACAGAGAGAAAAAGACAGGGAAAGAAAGACAAAACGAGAGACAGAGAGAGAGAGAGAGAGAGAGAGAGAGAGAGAGAGAGAGAGACAGAGAAAGAAAGAGGGGAAGAGAGAAAAAGAGAAAGAGATAAGGTGTCTGCTGAAACCTGACACAGCTGAGATTGTGTCTCCATATACCAAGCTGTCTGGAAACCACAGTCCCACTCTCTCACACCAGTCTTACTCTTTCCCACTTTCTCTCTCTGTGGATGTCCCTGGTCAAAACCCACAACTGCTTCTGATTAGGGTCTTGGTTCCTGGAGCTTAAACAATGAAGTTACTTACAACCGCAGGAGGGGGGAGAGAGAGAAAGAAACCAGGAAACTCTGAGACTTTGAACCACACCATATGTGCGTTTGTTTGGTGTGGCATGATTTGCTGGTGCAGACCTAACAGTTTATATGACAGTCACGCTGAGCTGGTGGAAACCAGGTTGTCGTGCTGCCTCAGAGCTCCTCACAACAGCATGCCAGACTAGGTTGAACATGTTCTTTAGGCAATCAGATCCTGCCATAATCCCACAGGTCTGTTGACTGCTTTAGGCACTAATACGGTTCCTCACTTTACAATACCTTTAAAGCTACACCGACACTCCCTTCTATTATTATATATCACATTCACCTGGCTTAAGGCTACCTTTATTACGCATTTGTTAAAAATACTGTTATTGTCACAGTCGATTTGTTTATTCAAACCGCTAACATAACTACTTTGTGTATGTTACAATACATGTAAATGTAAAAAAGATCAACTAAACAAATGAAGCAGTGTAATATTTCAGTCAGTCAGATACTCATGATCCTATTTGTATGCATTAAGTCTTAACCTAAGATTGTATTAATCACTTTATATAAGAAAGATGGGTGGCTTCTGTAGTTCTGGGTACCACTTCACAAATTATGCAAAACTCTTTGAACGAGTAAAAACAAGGCCAGTGGCAAGCAAGATGTGAGATAAAGTGAGGTGGTTGTTGTACCTGTACTCTGCTCCCCATCCCTTCACGAAGCTCATGCGAATGGTGCACATACGAGTAAGCTGGTACACAGCCTCAAAGCCCTGATTCACAGACTGAGCCAACAGGGCGGCAAACTCCTGATTATTAAAGATCTTCAGATTACAGCCTGGGTGGACACAAACAGGTTTAAAGTTTATATAAACTAAACCCACCACAACAAATTATAACGACAAACTGCATGTAGCTGAATGTCATGACACTATCAGAAATGTAGGTCTGTACTCAATTACCTGGAGGGATTTTGCAGACAGTAGCAGGATGCCAGCCGTAACGCTGGTTACAGTTCGGACTCTGAACAAAGATGGCGCTGTCACTTAGACACTCTGCAAATACTTCACCACCAATGTAGTATAATCGCACTCCCCGACCTGCAAAAACCCATAAAAACATGACCTCTTAAAGAAAGAGCAAAGTTTTCATACCTAAATCAGTTAATGTAATCTATTAAGGAGTTAAGACACACCAAATTACAAATTTAACGCTACATGTACAATACATACAAATTTTATGTATACTGTATGCTGTGAGATGAAAGGCAGCATGACCTCTCTCTACTGTTGTCTAATGAATGAGTGATTGAGGCAGATGTGTGTACCGATGTGTCTGCGTGTGAGCTCCACAGCAGCGTTGCGGTTGACATTGGACAGCAGGCCAAGGCAGAAGCGCTCAGAGTTGGACGGGTCTGTGAAGCCGTCTACAGTTAAAGAAGGCTGAGAGGCATGGAAAGTTTCACCGACTCTCTGGTTCAGCTCATAATACGAGATGGAGCACCAGAAGGCTGGTTCACAGTACGTCACTGGCTGGAGATCTGAGATACCGAGACAGAGAATAGAACAAAGAAAGGTGAGAATCCCACAGGCACAGACACACACATCAAGAGGCAGTGGAAAAGAAGTACAGAGAAGGGGGGAAAGTCGGGAAAAGAAAAACAAACAGATGGGTGCGGATAGAGAATACCTAAGAGAGCATGAGGGCTGGGAACTGACGACACTGTGATGTCAACAGCAAGCGACAGTTCCCAGAAATAAAGGCTGGAACGTGGAAATACCATCATCACTTGGACACAAAACTACAGAAAATGACAGGCTTACGGCACGAGCCTTTCTCTCTGACACACACACCACTGCTCTGCGGAGAAGAAATCGCTTTGGGATCTGGGCTGTGTCTGCAAAGACACAATCTGATACAAAAAGAAACTGTCGGTCCCCTCCCTTGCTAAGATGATAACTGACAGGATGTTGTTCTGGATGTTTAGCGTGGGCAGTTCATTCGAGTTGTTTGGGGAAATACAAATAATACAGTCAACAATCCATTTCCTTCAGCAGAGATTGAAAACACATGTCTACAAAGTCTCATACACACAAAAGTGAGCAAGTAAACAAAACCTGCACACATTTAAAGTAGAAACAAATGACAAAGCATGGAAATTGAAACAATTAGTTTTTGATTCTGATTTAGATTGTATTACCATTGTTTTAATTGATCCTAACTATATAGTTAAATATAACAAACAAATGCTAGCTATCAGCAAAGTATAATTTCAACAAAACCATGTTGTTCTGAATATCTTTAACTACAAATTGTTATATGAACAACCAGTCTGTAATTCTGAGTCTCACAAGACTCACGTGCACATAACACAGTAATGGATCTTAAGCCTCTTCTTAAGTCCAGATGAATATTCAGTGAGTAAGTCAAAAACTAACTTAGACCATGAGTGTGTCATCAGACTGATTACAACTGATAAAATCAGCCATCATGCATCATTCTCTCTCCCCACCCTACATGAAATACTCCTAAACAATGTTTATAAAAAAATTGCACCTACCTAAGTTATTGTGGCCAGGCGACACAGGGTTCGGCGAAAGATTTGGAGATCCTGTACAAAAAAAATGGACGATTAATGATGAATAAATGAACAAAAACAATACAAATTCACTTTTTTGCTCAATAATTCACAATACAAATTCAGTTAAAAAGGTTTACATGAAAATTTTGTTACAATTCTGAGGACGTGGTGAAACAATATGCAACTATAATGCTGTCAACAAACTAAAAGCTACTTTATAGCTCTACTATTATAAAAAAATTTATCAACACTTAGAACACTTGCAACATCTGTCAACCAATCAGAATCAAGAATTCGACAATGCGGTGGTAGAACTGGCTGTTTTCAGCATCACCTGTGTCCATGCTGTGGTTCATCTGATGGTCACTGGTCTCTCCATCCTCACTGATGTAGCCTGGAGGGGGGGTCTCTGCAACACACAAACACACAGGTTAGTGTGCACAAATCCATACACACCCATAACACGGTAACCCTGTTGCTGATGGATAAAAGATAAGGCACAACAGCAAATGTATCCGGCGAAATTTAGCAGGTGTAATGCCGACACTGAGTCACAAAGGTTTTATTTTTCTCCCTCTGATTAAGACACCTGATTTGGAAAGCTGGGGTCAGCTCGGTTTCAGCAGCACGATATGGAACAACACACACCACCCTATTACAGTAACAGACTGCCTCTCTGAACCAAATACCATTCAAATGGATTTAATCCTGACCAAAGCCACTCCATGCAGACTTTATGGGATAATCTTCCCTTATGAATCCAAAAGAAGTACAGTCTAGTGTCATTTGTTTTATGTAGGTCTTATGCTGCAGAGGTTAAATGCCTCTTGATTATACCTACAAACAAAAGGAATCTTGCCTGTTTTCATTCATTCATTAGTCTACTGGTCAGAGAAGAAATCAAACCCTTAAATGGAGTTAACATGTAACTGTCTGAAAGGCTTTGATTGTTTTCCTTTTTTGTCCAAATGTCTTTTCATTTGAGTGAGTCTTCACTTGTAGCCTGTGTGTGGGTGTGTGTATGAGGCAGTGTCTGTCTGTTTGTCTAACTGCTCCCCAGTGCCCCTTTATTCTATGTACAGCTTTCCTATAGCTCAACTGGCACAGCAAAGCACTAGCAACACCAAGGTCATGGGTTTCGATCATACACTTACAAAAACATATAGCTTGAAGACACTGTCAAACTGGATAAAGGCATTGGCCAAATGTATACAAGTAAGAGGTAATGTAAATGTCCAGCAGCGTTTTGAAAGCTTGGACTGGACTGTTGCTCTATGTGTATGTTTTGTTTGCTCAGCGCCCATATCATGTTATCTGAGAACCACCCACAGTCCACCAGACCACGGGAACTGCAGCTACAGACTAAACTTGGTCTATTAGGCCTGGAAAACATTTACAAAAATCCTACACTTGGGATCACGATGCTCTGCGGTAACTAAAGATGTTACTCATTTTGTGTTACTCAAGCTCCTTGAGTCACTGTATTAGTGTGTTTCTCTTCTACCTGGTATGTAGTTGCTCTGGGGCTCAACGCCAGCAGGGAAGATGGTGTTTTCTGGAATAGAGTGACTATAATCATCCAGTGGAGGAACTTCACTGGGGATTTCAAAGTGACGAGGTACCAGCACTGGAGGAAGAACTACAGAGAAAAGAAAAATAAAGTATCCAAAATATCCAAATCCCCCCACACACGTTTTAATCATTACCTAGCACAAAGCAGTCCATATAATTGTCTTAATTTACATTCATATTCATGCTGAATATCTTAAGTAGGATCATAACACAACAACTGTAATTGTACTTGATGTTTTTTTAAATGCTTGATATAAACAGGTTTTGGCAGTGTGCGTTACCTGGCGTCTCAACGCGCTGGTAGTGGTAGGGATTGACGCACACCTCGTCCTTTTTCATGTGGAAGGCAAACTCACAGAGTTCAACAGCTCTGAGCTCATGGTGAGACTGCAGGTCAGGCCAGCGCCACAGACGACAGTAGATCACATGAGGAAGACCCTTCCTATGAGAAACCTGCAAACGACCGTCCAGTGACCTGAGAGGAAAGGAACACACATTACACAACAACTTCAGACATGATCACTGTAGCAGAAACAATTCTAGTTGCTCTTTTACTGAAATCAAAGGCAGAAATACTGTGGAAATCATATTATGGGCAACAATAAGAAACATTGCATAAAATTACTACAATCCAAACACTCAGGGCTCAGAGGGAAAATGGCAAGGTATTATGCGAGACCGCAGATGAAGGAAAAGTGGCTACATTTCCTGTTAATGTGGTGCTTTCGGTTACACTCCACACGTGACATGAATCAGGAGAAGAAAGAGGAAGTCAAAAAAACAGGTTTCAGACCAATGTGCGTGTGTGTGTGTTTGTGTGGGCAAGCTTAGTGCTCTAGTTTAACACTGATCAACAGCTGTTGTCCAGCTATACTAACTTTAGCTCATACATCCATAGAAAAACAACAGTCAAATCCACACACAACCGTACAGTAAATGTGTGGTGCAGGCCATGCACATGGCAAAAGCTCTATAAAGCATGTGTGTCAGAGAGTGGAAAGTGAGGTCTGCTGTGCCTTTGACGCCCCCACCCCCCTTTGTACACCCACAGAGCCCAACCCAGACAGCAGCACAGGCCAGGTTGGTCTGCCTGAGGCCTCTGCAGCTCTCCCAGCAGCTAAATATGCTTTTAAATTTTCATAGCAGAGTTTTTGCTTCACTGGCAGATTAAGAGAGGGAAAAAATATAATGATGTAAAATCCAGATGCCCCATGGAGACAGTGTGTGTTTGCTGGAGCAAAAAAACAACAGAGCAAAAGAGAGATAACACAGACAAAAATCATTTTAAGAATAAACACATAAGACTTTGTGTATTTAGGCACAGGAAATTCACTCTTTGTTAGTGACATGACATCACACACTGGCTGTGCAGAGAAAACACAACTTAGCACACCCCACCAGTCAGAGATGCATTAGGACAAATGGGTAAGAAAGAGTGGAGAGAAAGAGACGACCTGAGAGTAAAAGGGCAAAATGCTCACTCACATCCTATGCTATATCCACAACATCCACTTGCACAATTAAATTAATGCACAGGTGAACTGAAACTGGTTCGTGGTCAGAATGAGCAACACGTTGTAAATTTGCTGTTGCAGTAATACCCTACTCGTATTGCAACATCCTTAACAGCCTATAACACAAAACATTACTTCACTGTATTCATTACATGCTATAATTTCAGAATCTCAGACAAAAAATCTCTTCAAGTGTATTTTGTTGTAAATATCTGAACTTGATCGGTTACCGTATGACATGTTTTTGTCTATCCACTACAATTTCAGTCAGCAAAACTTGCTAAAATGAACAAATATTACAATAACAGTATATACAGGCAAAGTGTACTTTAATGTCATTTAAACCATACAAGAAATAGTGTACAGCAGAACGAGAATGCGTTTCTCTGATCAAGACAAGACATAAGACAACAACATAAAGCCTAATCTTTAGCTTTAAAATTAACACTGCAGATACCAGAAACCTTAGCGTACACTTTGTTTGTTTACCTGCTTCACATCTGTGTGTGTGTGTGTGTGTTTGTGTACTGAAGGCAATTCACCTCAGTCAGACTTTTCTTTGGATGGCCCCATGTGGAAAAAGGAAAAGACATAATCGTGTTAGAATAACGTGATCCAAGGGCCCCAAACAAGACCACAGAAAACAACCACAGGGTGAACTCCTCATGACACACACAAAGATGACTGTTTGTCTGCAGACACAATTAAGCACACGGTCAGGTCACATCAAAACACATATCACACCACCACCATTCTATACACCTACACTCACTGTTAATCTGCACATTCACAAGCATTTGAGCGACTAAAACATTTTCATGATGCCTATCACAAAAAAACCTATCAGTGCAGTGGTCTCCTATAACACCCCGGTCACAGTGGAAATGAGATGGAGCCACACAGAATCAAATACATCGACGTGCTGCGCTGGCATGCTGCAACACGCTGTAAAGTGCGGTCATAACCTCCCATAGTGCTCTATTATACATGACAGGGCTCGCAAAATGTCATAATTCCTGGTAGCCCTTTGGGCAGGCACTCTTTAGATTTTGGTAGCCCGAAATGAATTTAAGCAGCCCAAATATATTTTTAATGTAGAATATTGTAAGAGACAGAACATTAATCAAAAACATTTTCTAAACACAAATAACAACAATCATATAAAATAATCAAATTACAATCATCAAGACAATTATTTGGTTCTAACTAAACTGAAATTTCTATGAACTTGTAAAAACAATACAGAACATAATTCAGGCTGTGTCAGATTCTGAATCTGAGACATCAACTGAAGTCACAGATAAGAAAATGCCACTCGACGTTAAGGGCATAGCATCTCCTTCTTCAGCTTTCTCTATCTGTGCATCGGTCTCCACTTCAGAACTGAAATATCTGCATAAATCCATGCGTATTTTCACACACGTACACACATAGCTATCAGCGATTTTCTCTCCACTGCGCATGTGCACTCTATCACATGTTTAATCTTAC
The DNA here is from genome assembly GCA_036877575.1 of Botia almorhae. Lineage (NCBI taxonomy): Eukaryota > Metazoa > Chordata > Actinopteri > Cypriniformes > Botiidae > Botia > Botia almorhae. Next base: position 96,295 of record JAZGTJ010000457.1, read on the forward strand.
TACGGGGGATTTCACTTGTCACGTGAGGAGAGTAATGACTGACAGGACGAGCGTCACTGATACACAGTTCACAGCACACAGAAAGCGAGCAAGCATTCAAACGTGATTTCAATACCCCATATATTGATAGTGGCTCCCCGATGCCCGAAAATTACATACAACAATTACCCGACCAAATTTGTGAGAGAATGCAAAAGCATTGCAATATATTTTTCCTCCTTATAAGATAGCCAGACGGGCAGGGCGGAAATACATTTTGGTAGCCCGACTGGATGACACAATAGCCCCAGGACATTGGGCTAGCGATTTTGCGAGCCCTGCATGACTGCAATACTGTGTGCTTGCAATATGCAACGGCAGCTAAAGTGCTGAGGGGAATGGTGGTGGGCACTAGGTCAGGACAGCTCTCCAACCTCTTAAAGAATCCAGGCCACAGATACCATTCATTTCCCTGTGCTATTCAACCCTCATACACACCACACAGAAGCAGAGATATCAAATCAAAAGTTTATTTGTCACTTGCAGAAACATACACAGTATGATACGCAGTGAAATGCTTTATACGACTGACAGTGCTTAAAACAGAAGTAAGAATAGTTGGAAGAATAAAAATAGACAGATATACCAAAATAGTAGAAGAATAAAAAATAGATAGATAGATTAATAAAATAATAATAAAATAAAGATAAATAAACCAAGTAAGATATGAAAATAAAGGAAGGAGGTGAGACCATTCTTTATCAAGCCTACACAACATTTGGACATTGCTAAAACGTTTCATTACATATGCAAGACTCAACAAATGATAATATTATTTTACCAATTGGTCTAAACGTGATTTTATTGGATGTATAAAGTAGGTTCTCAATTTTACACAGTTGTCTTAGCAGTTACCACAGGTATCATTCATCACACTAACTATGAACATGTTCCACTAACGTTTGACAACCAGAAAATGGCCAGATGCTTTTACACTTAAAATTGTTATGGTTGTTTTTGTTGCCTGTGGTCCACTTATAATGTTATTTTTTTGCCATAAATGGCATGGTAATTAGGTAAATAGATGGTAATTAGTTTTTCTCACTATGTTCCACCAGCTTCTGGCCCTTAAAATTCAACATTCTGCTTTGTTGCTGCTCTGCTCTCTTCACATGTGAAACGAGAAACAGCCGTTTGTTGCAGCTTCACTGTCAGCTTTAATATACAATAGTTTGCATTGACCAATCTATCAACAACAGCCTCTTTACAAAGCCTGCATTACATTGTGACAGGTTTACAAAACAATCCCTGCTGAAATGTGACGCATCTACTGTCAAGATAGATACTGTCATACTGGAAAGATCAGGGTCCCTGTTAAAAAGAAATGCCAGACGCTTACTTTTCACACTAGAATTTTTCCTGAAGAAAATGCAGACGCAGGTGCTCTCTCACAGCTAAAACCATTTCAAGGCTTAGCAAACTTCCCCCACATCTTATAATGTTGTTAAAAATCCAGTAACTTTTTGAAAAAGCCATTTTCGCAATTTAAAGCTGCAATTCATAACTTTCAATTCATAACTCAAAAATGAACAAAAATCAGTTGTACATGTCAGTACATGACAGATCAGTGTTCAAAATGGTCTCCTTACCCCAATTTGCAATGCTAAGTTTTTAGTAACTATTTATTTATATTTTAACTGTGGGGTCAGATTTCCAAGGAAATGTCAGTTTGGCTTCATTTGACTTTAATATACGTATTAAACAGTACATAAATAACCTGAAATTTTAGGTTTCAAACAGAGGTCGCAGCAGAGAGGCAAATGTTCCAGACTGCAGCTTTAATTGCAGTGATGGTCTTTGGATTGGGAAGCAAGTTTTAAAACTTAAAACTTATTGTAATAATACAATCAACATCTTTATTCCATGTGATCATTAAAAATTAAATTTTTATGCCTCTTATTATCAGGAAATAAATTGGCCTCTTATTATCTGGAAATAAATTGGCAGCCTCATGCCAATGATCTTCTACTAAAAATAAAGAAATTACCTTATTCAGACACAATGCTGAGCTGAAATGAAAAAAATAACAGGTAACTTCAATTAAGACCGTAAAGATCTGTGAAGAGAGAGACTAGTCCTTGGGGTCTGGCCTTCATTAAACCTATTAGTCTGGAAATATTGTATCCACTGTCAGGTCTTCACTTTTCCATTACATTCCACTGCTTAATGGAGAGTGTTTGTTGCCACGTGGGCAGAATCATGTGAAAAGGAAGTACTGAATAACTATTGATTGAGTTGCAGACAGCAAATTAGGTCAGTAGCGAGACAGATAGAACCAACAGAAACGTGCATATGCACACACACACACCAGTCTGGAGGGTGGGTCTGGCCTGCTCTCCCCCCATCCACATGCCGGCTGTCACTTGAGTAGAGAGAGGGGTGAGATTTGGACAGGGAGGGGGTGTGGAAGAGAAAGAGAGCAGAGGGGGTGAACTGGAGGGATGGAGGGGTCTGACACAGGCGGATCCATGCTGGGCTGAATTAATCTGGAGGGTGAAAAACACAGATGCTGTGGACTGCAGTATATGTGATTTGTGAATCAGTCCAGGCATCCTGGACTTGATCATAACACACCCACCCTTCCACAGAGCAATATTGTACTCAATTTCCTGTTTATGACAGGCTCAGTCAAGCATTAGGTCTATTGTTTAAAATCATTTCATGCAACTTTTATAAAGTTTTGCTAAAAGACTAATACTGAGAGATAACACAGATAACAAAGACAAACTACAGCTTTTCTACTTATTTGTAATTCTACTCTTACTCTTATTCTTCAACTAAATTCTGAATGATGTATTTAGTGGACAAGACTTTGCAAAGTAACCTTTAACTTTTGTGTATGTGCCTTAAACCCGCCGAACCTGTACGAGTTTGTCATGTTCAAAGAAAAGTGTGTTTAACAAAATGAACTCAATGAACTCGGTTACATGCAAATTCAATACAGAGTGAGAGTAGAGGACAAAAGCAACTTTGACGTCTATGGGACCACAACACCCAGCGGAACATACGCCTGCCCAGCCCCCACAGCCCTCCTTTAAAAACACTTTAAGACCACTGCTCCCCCCTCCCCCACCCAAACCCGTGTTGTGCGCGCAGCAGCACAACAGACTTAATACGAGATTGTTCCATGCTATAATAACAGTCACATACCCGATCATTAAAGTTACTGCTAAAGATAAAAGCTAAACTAAAGTTTCTTTTAACTTTCTATGTCAGCATACGCAGTTACCCAGCAGCAGACTGACTGGTCAAAACATTAATTGTGGAATAACAGCTGCCAGTTAAGAGTATAAAGTCTAAAAAATACTACACAAAACATCCACTGCATCTAAAAGAAACCCAACTCGTATGAAATCTCTTATAGCCTCTGGTTACTTTTACTCTGATATTTTTTGTAATTCAGCTTTATATCAATATACATGTATCTACTTATCCTTTATTTCCTAATGTGAGTGTGGGCAAAACATCAAGTTTAACTGATATTTTTTGAAGGCTTTGGTTTTCCTCTCTCTCTGCTAAAGTCATTAAGGCCTTGCTTAGGTAAACAGAGCCCTGCGTGGGTCTCATGTGCAGGTGGTTGGATGTGGTTACAGGGGCCTGCAAAGTAGGCATGGTTTAGGAACTGCAAAATAAGCCATGGTTTAAATTGAAATGTAAAACAATTGTCTAATCATGTAAGACCATTGTTTTATCATAGTTTTAAGATAAAACATAATATACACACTGTATTGTAACATAGTAGACATAAGCAAATCAAATCTCAAAGAAACATATGGCCTACTTAATTAAAGAACAGTGACTCTCACATGTCCTGTACTGCAATTAAAACTGAGATGTTTTGATGAAAAGGCAAAGGTTTTCATACAGTCGTTGTCATAACTCTTTGTAATTGTGCGTCAGTGGTGATTTATTGAGACTCATGTGTGGATGCTGCTGCAGTCGACAAAATGTACCTGTGTGTAGGAACAAAAAAAAACATGGCCTCAGAAAATATTTTGACACTTATCCATTATCAATTGCTTTGTCATTTAAAACCTAACCAACCTTTCCTTCAAAATGTAAGAAAAAAGGTTACTTTAGTTATTAATGTTACTTTTAAAAATGTTAAAAGTAATGCAATGTTATTTGGCATTTGCTAATTAATGCAGTACTTTTAGGTACAGTATTGAGAGATAAAATTGTTTTTTAATATACAGTGAAGGACATGTTTACCCATGATGTAACAATCACATACATTATGCCAAATATCTAATATAGTTAGCAATTCTAATAATTCTGCTTTCAGTTTAACCCGGTTTGTGAAATGATTGTAGTTGGAGTTATAAATTCTGAGATCCAGTTAGAGGGTTATGTAAAAAGAATCAAGGTAATAAAGAGACAAAGAGACCTGATACAGGTATACGCGGCTTTGGAGCAACATGCTATCTCATAATGGACACTGATGGCACATTGCTACAACCAAAGTCCCAGTTTCTCTCCAATGTTTTTTCTCTTTTTATTCCAGATTTATTACAATTACACACAGACTGAGTACAGATTAACGTATGCTGCTCATATCATTAAACACAACAATCAAATTAGAGATGTGTGTTTTCAGTCTTGTATGATCCAAGCCCACCAAGCAGTCTGGGCTAAAAGGCAGCTTTTAAACCCACGTCTTGAGAAATTAAAGACTACGGTGATTAACTTGGATCACTGTCAGTGTACATTCATGGTAGACATTAAAGCAAGTCTCTGCAAACTCTTAGACAAACTTCAAAACATACTGTGCAAAGTCTACACTGGTGCTTTTCTAAAAAAAAAATACTGAGCTCACGATTGAAGAAGAGCTATTTTCTCACGGTGGTCAGAGGCAGTCTGAGGGTCAGCGGTAGTATTTGTGATGACAGAGTAGCACAAAGCAGTCTTGTTGTCTGCTGTACAGAGTGTCTATTATTCCAGCAGATATGGAGGCGGCACAGAGCTTTTCTAAACCTTCAACCCCAGCAGCAACCACAGACCCAGAAGCAGCCCACGCCCTCCCCTGGGCAGACAGAGCATTCCTGAGGGCTGACTAACCCCACCTCAAACAACACATACACATGAGAGATGTATACAGACACACATGAGAGAAACACTCAAATACCTGCTACCAGCGCACAGATTTGCTCATTTGAAACAACAGTGTATGTACATAAACACATATATAAACAGAGTACACAATGAGTGCACTTCCAGAGCCCAGAAAAAAAAACTATGACCAATGCACAATCTCACAGATGACAAACTGTTTCACTAATCCTCACCACAACCGCAGTCAGACTTGGCACACACGCTCGACTCCATCAGTTGGGTGCTTCGGGCGTGCTACTGCCCTCAGCAAATCCACAAACACCTACAGGCACGCTATCAGTCAAAGAGGACAAACATAAACTGCTTTTGTGGGCACACATATACAGCAATACATTTTTGAACATAAAACAGCACTCAGTAGATGCTCAGGGCTCGCAACATTTCAAAATCTGTGGTAGCCCTTCAGGCAAGTACTCTTCAGATTTTGGTAGCCCAAAATGAATTTAAGTAGCCCAAATAAATAAAAAAAAGACATTATATTTAATTTAGAATATTGTAAAGAAGACAAAACATCCATCAAAAACATTTACAAAACACAAATAACAACAAACGTATAAAATAATCAAATTACAGTCATCAATACAAATATTTGGTTCTAACTTAACCTTAAATTTCTATGAACTTGTAAAAACTATAGAAC
>JAZGTJ010000458.1:0-66790 GCA_036877575.1 Botia almorhae
GCCATTCTCACACTGTGCTCCGAGATGATGAACGCGTTGTCCTCTCCGGCATGCTTCTCGTGTGTGCTGCCCATAGCGCTGTTAGCACCGCTAACGCCGGTAGCGCTGTGTGCTGCAGCCTCGAAGCGAGCATAAAAGATGTTTAGCTCATCTGCTAGAGAAGCGTCCGCATTCACCGATCTGGAAGGTGATGTTTTGTAGTCCGTCATTGTTCTTAGTCCCTGTATAGTGATCAATGTGTAGTATAATGCAATGTAAGTTGCTTTGGATAAATGTGTCTGCCAAATGCATACATGTAAAATGTAAATGTAATAGGTGCAAAACAGCAAGCAGCATGTCATAAATCAGCAAGCAATAAATCACAAGTAATTTATTTTATAATGCAAACAAAAGAGCATCTGCATTAAAATGAGCTTCTATCAAATAATTAGCATAATCCCAAACCGTTCCTAATTATTATTACTAACACTTTTGCAGTATTATTCTGTAAAAAGAATTCTAGTGTCATTTTTATGATTTTATGACCGCTTGTATGTCACCAGTTCTTTCACCACAATGTGGCATGTTTGGACAAGAAATCTAGGATTTATCATGAAAAACAAAACAAAAAAATGAATACCAAAGGTACATTTACTTTGTGTAAGGCACAGTGGCATTGTGAATTATAAATTGCTTGACTGTCACTACAGGTCTGCAATATTGAATATCATGCGTTCACTTTCACTCATGGTCATATACCCAAAGTCTCGGCGGCCATCATTGCAAAGCCGCCGGTTTATTTCAGTCATACAATACCAAGTCCTATCTACTTGAATGGGGGCAGACAGATATCTCTAAAATCTCTGGTTAAGATCACAGTTTAGCAGTATATTATTCAACCTGACATTATACGCTCAAATCGCACTGTTGATACCAGGTCGCTTCAGCTACAGCGTATGCGCAAAGGCTGTCAAATACCCCGGAACATCGTTCGTGTTTAGGGATTGATTATTGGCCTTTTATTCTACAAGGTGGGGCTTGTTTGGCTAATAATCAAGTATTTTGATTAGGTGGCCGCTAGATGTCGTTATTTCTCTATTGCTGTTATAGTTTCCTGTATAAAAAACTCAAGAGGGTGCATTAGTCAGGCACAGAATAGTTTAAAAATACAGTGCTTTTTACGGACCTTGTCATTAGCATCATCATTATTGCTATAAATAAAAGCAACGTGAAGATTAAAAGTATTTAGAACTACAATTATAATTAAAGCGTTATTAGGCTCCAAAGTGTTTACGATATCCCTGAACCTTATGTTTCGACTGAAAAAAAATTGTATTTTATTGACGTCAGACGCTTACGTAGATCTCGCGAGATTTGCGGGTATGGGCTTTCATATAACACGCGTGCGTCAGTTCGCCCTCTCGTTCGTCCTCAGTGCAGGATAACGAAGATACGCTCTCATCACTAAGCTAAAACAGGCCACATTCATCACAGTTTTTTTTACTGACAGCATAACAGCCACAGCGTTCGTACCTTGTTAGAAGACGGAATAATCTAGCATAAAACAGGTGAGTAACTTGTTAATAGAGTGTTGGACCGCACGTACCGGTAGTCGAGTTTTGGGGAGGCTACTGTTTGTCTGGCTATGATCTGTATGATCTTGTGTACGATCTTGTATGTGAGATCGTCTGTATGTATGATTTCACGTGTTTGAATCTGACAATGATCAGGATACATACTACTGGTTGCAATAGCATCATGTGTATTCTATTTGTTTAATAGCTTCACTGTTTTTTTTATCTTATGTCTCCAACTGTTTGTGCTAAACTATATTTTCGGCAAGTCTACTTTGCAGCAATGCAGAAATAATGAAAGGTGCTATTGAATAAGTTTACGTTTAATTGATTTTTAAAATCTGACACCAGTGTGTGTTTTATTCGGTAACTGCATTCATTGGAGTATGTGAAAAGTTATCCAATAATTTAAATCAACAGTCAATTTTATAGTTATGTTTATATTACGATAGCAGTTACGATATAAATCCAGTAGTTCTAGTTGTAATGCATATAATATGTGTTTTAAGGTATTACGTTATGTACTGTCTGTAAAAATTTTGTTTCCTTAAACAGAAGCGTCATTGCTTAGATGACATCTGTACACTCACCAATCATTCTGTTAGCTAACTTTAGGAGGGGTTCATCTGACATAATTTTTATACTGTATTATGGTTGTCATTAATGTTGGACACTTGGCTGTTTGTCGTTTACTTTGTGCTTCAATTCAGCCATTTTAAAATATATATGAATACCACAACAGTTTTGTAATGCCTTGTCTCATTTGTGCACACAATTTTTGCGCATATACAAAACTTGTGGCACATTTAATTTCCTAAATAAAATGGGATTCATATGAAATTAAAACTGTCTAACTGGGTATTTCTGGTGTGGATTTTCAAAGTCATTTTTTTCAACTGTTTCTCTAAAACTTGTGTTTGTAAAAGTGGCTGCTCGGTTTTAGTGTTTTAGATGTAATTCTTGCTTATAAATTGTGTGTGATCAGCGCGCATGTGTTTTGTTATCAAGATCATAACCTCTGTAGTAAATAGTGCTTAATTTTTTTCCAGGCCTGGACAATCAGCCATGGATGCCATCATTCGCTGCCCGTTTCTGTCTCGTGTTCCCCAGACTTTCCTTCAGCAGGCTCGAAAGTCCTTGGTGGCGTACGCAGTGAAATGTCCCGTCATGATGGACCTCGCCTCGAGGCCGCTGGTGCGCACTGTCTGCTCTTCTCCTGCCAGCTTCCAGAAGGTTGAGAATACAACCCCAACCAATGAGGGTCAGTCTTCACAACCACTGCTTATGTATTTGTTGAAGCATGTGGATGAAATACTAGCTTACTCCTCACTAAATAGTGCCCTATGCTGCTTACTATGAATATATATATAAATATATATATATATTTTAACTTAATTATATTTTTTATATTGGAAAAAGTATTTGGTTTTCCACAATAGATGTTTCAAATTGTCACAACATTGAGTTGCAAATTATTTATTTGGTAAGTAGTAATAGTTTTCTTGAAATAAACTTAATCTTAGTGTAAGAAAATTTTAGTTTTATCAAATATCAAGACAAAAAGTAGTTTAGTTTATTTCAAAATGGAAGGTAAAGTTAAGTTCATTGTATTGTGGGAATGGAGTATTCTGTTCAGTATGTTAGTATGCTAGTACAAACACAGAAAAGCAAAAGCCCCGTGTGTTTACATTCTAAAGAATATCCTTTTTGATGCTTAAATTAGACTCAAAAGAGGCCCCCAAAGTGCCTCATGGCCACCCCATGCCTCCAGCAGGTCAAGCAGCAGCCTCCAAATGTCCCTTCTTGGCTGCGGAGATGTGCCAGAAAAACAGCAGTGTGGTTCGGGAAGTCAGCATGGAACTCCAGGAGGATGTTTCGGAAGTCCGCACTGTGTGCAAAGGTTTGTGCACTTTACTGCTTATTGTTCTTTGTTTGATTGATCTTGTTTGTATATGTAGTTATATGAAATTTATGTTGGCTTGATGTTTAAAGGTGATCTGTGTTTTAGATGTCTCAAAATCTGAGCTGAATCCATTGGTAAAGGACACCAAGGTTGGAGGGAACCTCATGAAGAAGCTGATGAAACAACGTCCCACCAGGGTCTCTCATTTGCTTCAGGAGAATATGCCCAAGAGTAAGAGCTATTACCCATTTGTGTCTTTTTCTGTAATAGTTGCATTAAACAAATGCAGTGATGGAACTGAAAAACAGTAAACCACTTCCCGTTTTGACTGATGCTTCATGTGTACATCTTTTGCAGCTGTCTCCAACTTTCATTATGATGATTTCTTTGAGAAGAAAATCGAGGCCAAAAAGAATGATCACACATACCGTGTGTTTAAAACAGTGAACCGCAGAGCCACCGAGTTCCCAATGGCAGATGATTACACAGAGTCCTTGTCCTACAAGAGAAACGTTTCAGTGTGGTGCAGCAACGACTATCTGGGCATGAGCCGCCATCCGCGGGTTGTGCAAGCTATAATGTAAGTGCATCTTGCCAAACTTTTCAGATCGTGTTTCAACAAAATAAATAGAAGAAAAAATAGAAAATAACACCCAGTGCTTGGGATCAATTTATTATTTTTGTTGTGTTGTGTCATTATTTTCTTGACAATTATGATCAAAATATTGTTTTGGTCACCTTGTTCCAGAAATATAAAAAAAATCAAAGAATATTAAACATTTAGAATAACAGATGTTTTTTTTACTGTCTTAATTTATGCTCATTAAAAAATACTGTAAAAACAATGACAGTATAATGAACATCATTAAGAATCACAAAACTCAAATTATATATCTGGACACATCAAGTTAAGAAGGGCTTAACTGTCATGAAAATAATGGCTAAGCAACATTTCTAAAACAGATTTCTTTACTTTCTAAAGCACCAGTCATTGACATCAGTTTGTAAATTGTGTAATTAAAGATGTTGTGGGTTAACATATTATTGCGTTCCTTTTTAACAGGGACACTTTACAAAAACATGGTTCAGGAGCTGGAGGGACTCGAAATATATCTGGGACGAGCAAGTTTCATGTGGACCTGGAGCATGAGCTTGCTGATCTCCATGAGAAGGATGCTGCCTTGTTGTTCACCTCCTGTTTTGTGGCCAATGACTCAACACTCTTCACACTAGCAAAAATGTTGCCTGGTAAACTTCTTTTGTGTTTTCTACCTTTGCGGTATTTCTTTTGATTCTGGCATGAAATATGAACTGTTTTTTATAGAAATTTCTGATAGTAACTCTTTTGTATTTACCTTTTAGGTTGTGAGATCTATTCAGATGCAGGCAACCATGCCTCAATGATACAGGGCATCAGGAACAGCGGCACCAAGAAGTTTATCTTCCGTCACAATGACGCCAACCATTTGCGAGAGCTTTTGGAGAAATCTGATCCCTCCACTCCAAAGATTGTCGCCTTTGAGACTGTGCACTCAATGGATGGTTAGTAAGAACCTCTTTGTTAGGCTCTGTGAACATGAGTTTACATCCCTGGGTTCCAATAGTTATGGTGACCTTTGTTTGTTGTGTTAGGTGCTGTGTGTCCACTGGAGGAAATGTGTGATGTTGCCCATGAGTTTGGTGCTATTACCTTCGTGGATGAGGTCCATGCAGTGGGACTGTACGGACCCAGAGGAGGTGGCATTGGAGATCGTGATGGTGTTATGCACAAGATGGACATAATCTCCGGAACACTCGGTGAGTATTATCTGACCATATCATAATCTTTTTACCATATCTTTTTATCATAAATTAGTTGTAACATTGCCTGTTCAGACTAAGCTCTCCTTATTGTATAGTGGCATTGTTCACTTTTGAATTGCAGCCAGCTCTGTGGACGTGACAGCAGAGCTATGGTTTTGTCACTCAATGCTCTAGTGGATACTTGTGGAACAGAAGCTGCTGTCTTGTTGCCTAGAAACCAGTGCTCCTGCTTAGCTCTTATTGAATTGCCCCTGAAGGCTCCTGAAAGGCTGTTTGTCTGCCTGGCTGAGATGGCCCAATAAAATAAAATTCCTAATAAAATATAGTTTCCTATCCTAGTTTACCATGCAGAAGCAATTTTAAAACTGTAACGGATTGGCTTTCTTAAAGGCATTATCAACTCCTTGCTCATCACAGTGATTGTTCTTTTTGAGTCGGTTCATTTTGAGTCTAACATAATAAACTGCAGAGTGTTTAGTGGGCAAATGAGTCCTATGAGCAGTTTCAGGAAGGAAATTGTTGTCTAACTGATTCAGTTCATGTGATTCAGACTGATGACTGTTCCATTCAGAGAGGCACCAATCATTTTCACTGAACCTGCACCAATTAAATGATTTTTGTAAAGTGGATTTTTTTAAAACTGATAATGTTGTGCTGTTAATCGTCAGTACATACAACTCACAGACTCACAACTTCTGTAAATGTATTATGTTTTTCTCTATTGTTGCTGTGGACTCTTTGTAGTGGTACAGAATACCCTGCTGCTCTCTTTAATGTCTCTATATTTGTTTATTTTTACAGGGAAAGCTTTTGGGTGTGTTGGAGGCTATATTGCTAGTACCAACGCCTTAATTGACACTGTCCGTTCCTACGCTGCTGGCTTCATTTTCACTACGTCCCTACCACCCATGCTGCTTGCTGGTGCCCGGGAATCCATTCAGATCCTAAAAAGTGAAGAAGGTCGTGCGCTTCGACGCAAGCACCAGCGCAACGTTAAGCTGTTGCGTCAGATGCTGATGGACACCGGCCTGCCTGTAGTCCACTGCCCCAGCCACATCATTCCAGTCAGGGTACGCAGATCTGAATAATGCTAGCTATCTTCCACATGACTATGATATTAGCCATATATACTGTTGATTGGTGGTCTACTTGTGCATTTATTTTTTTATGGCTAATACTTAGAGAACACAGTGACATTTTGCTAATGAGATTTGCTTAAATTAAATTTTCATAGTCACTGAAACATGAAAATAGAAATAATGTTATCTATTGAATGGTCTGTCTGTTAATTTTTGCAACAGTTGCATAACCAAATATTAGTTCTTTTGAATAACAAAACGGCAAATGGTTATATATGTATTGCCCCATCGTTTCATTGTAGCAAAGTATTTACAAAGCTTTATGCTAAACTTTGTAGCTAATATGAATGTTTATAATCAGGTTGCGGATGCTGAGAAGAACACCGAGATCTGTGACATCATGATGAGCCGCTACAACATCTATGTCCAGGCTATTAACTACCCCACTGTGGCACGGGGAGAGGAGCTGCTCCGAATCGCCCCCACACCACATCACACCCCGCAGATGATGAAATACTTTGTTGGTAAGTCTGATTGGAGAAAACTTTAGACTTTTTGATGTTGATAAATTAGGTGTAGCAATCATTTGCCTCCTGCACCCCAATAATTGATTACTTCTCCCATTACAGATATGCTAACTCAGACCTGGAAGGAGGTGGGTCTAGAGCTAAAGCCACACTCATCCGCCGAGTGTAACTTCTGTCGGCAGCCGTTACACTTCGAGGTCATGAGCGAAAGGGAGAAATCCTACTTTAGTGGGCTCAGCCAACCCATATCTGCCTGTGGCTAATGCCTACTTTCATCCAGCATTACGCATTCCTCACACATATGTTAGCGTCTCATGTATATCGTAAATTATATCGCTATTCTATGTGCATCAAAACCTGTATGAGAAAATAAATCTTTAGAGAAACTGATTGTGTATTTGGTTTTTGTTAATGGAAACTAGAGTAAACGTTTGAGAATTTCAGTATAAAGTGTTTATATTGAAAAGATCTAAAGGAAGATTTCAGAAATAAGATATCCATTAAATGGGTTTTAAATAAGTTTTAAAGCACTTTGAATGTAGTTGGTGGTTCTGCACTTTTTATGGATTTTAATAAACTCATGACACATCACCTCAAAACTGACATAACATGTTGTTTTTCATGTAATTTGAGCATGTTGTCTAGATCAAGGATTGTTATCTGTAAACAATTTGTATGGCACTTAAAACCGTATGTGTATTGATATAAGGTCTGGTAAAAAGAATACAACCTCTTTGAATTCTATGGTTTTACATGTCAGGGCATTATAAAAGTAATCTGGTCCTTAGCAGATCTTAAAATGAGGTAAATACAACCTCAGATGAACAAGAGTACATCATGTGTCATCTTTTACTAGGCCAAAATGGAAAAGCCACGAGTGAAAAACTAAGTACACCCTTCCTGCTTCCATAAGATTTAGAGCATAAGTAGCAATTAGGTGTGGCTAATGAAATGCCCTTGATTTAATAAATCCGCAAGGTGTGACCACCTCAATAAAAACGGAGTTCCACTTGCAGTCATTGAGTTGACCATCAACTCCTTTTAATACCAAATTACTCTAGAGGCAAATGTGAGGTTCTGCCACAGTACAATAAACCCAAGCACACCAGCAAATCTAAAACAGAATGGCTGAAAAAAAATCAAGGTGTTGCAATGACCCAGTCAAATTTTAGACCTGAACCTGATTGAAATGTCGTGGTGGGAACTTAAGAGTAGATAAGTTGGGCTTAATTTCTCCACAACAATGTGAGAGGCTGATAAAGTCATACAGAAAACAATTCTTTGAAGTTATTGATGCTAAATGTGGTTCTACAGGCTGTTGAATCATGGGGTGTCCTGAGGTTGTATTTACCTAATTTTAAGACCTGCTGTCCTGGTACCTAAAACCATATTTATTTCAAAATGGGTAAATAATGAGTCTATATTGGTTAATTTTCACAGGGAAAGTGTTTGTGTGTTTGAGGCTATATTGCTAGTACCAACGCCTTAATTGACACTGTCCTTTCCTACGCTGGTTTAATTTTCACTACGTCCCTACCACCCACCTGCTCGCTGGTGCCCAGGAATCCATTCAGATCCTAAAAAGTGAAGAAGGTTGTGCGCTTCGACGCAAGCACCTGCATAATGTTAAGCTGTTGCGTCAGATGCTGATGGACACCGGCCTGCCTGTAGTCCACTGCCCCAGCCACATCATTCCAGTCAGAGTACGTAGATCTGAATAATGCTAGCTATCTTTCACACAACTATGATATTAGCCATATATACTGTTGATTGGTGGTCTACTTGTGCATTTATTTTTTTATGGCTAATACTTAGAGAGCACAGTCTCATACTTCACAACAATATTTTATCCTATTATCAGCCCATGAAACATCTTGGCAAATCAGACCAATATCAAACTAAATGCAGTTACAAAATAATTTTACATTTCTCAAACTGCTACAGTTTGAGAGCAATACTTAGTTATGGCTTCACTCACAGTATCTGTTGACTTTAGTTTTATAAATCATTAGTAAATCATTGTAATAATGGCCATTTTAATATTCATAATGCTGTGAAACTATATCCAGCATAATAAAAGTTAACTTAAAAATATACTTTTCAGGGTTGCTGTTGATAAAGGGGTATTTGACTACAATGGTTGGGAATTGCTGCATGTTCTAAGCAGCTTGAGAAACTTGGTTAAATTGGAGCTGAATGAGTAACAACAGTGGAAGAGAAAAGAGGAATGACCTACTTCCTCATCCCCCTCCACTGTATTTATTGTATAATCGAGCAAGAATGTCACATGTTTCAAAACATGTTGACAATCACAGTGAATACCCTAATAATGTTCATAACAAAAACTATACTGTCCCTGGCACACTAACCCAAATACATGGAAACAAACTGGCCAGGTAATGGGTCAGCTGGAAAATGAGATGGGTCTCCAATCAGATGGGGTGGAGAAGACCACAACATCTAATCCTTTTGTAGAAAACAGGTGTCCTTTTGTAGAAAACAGGTGTTAACATCACCATCTGTTTCTCCAAGAAACGCTGATGCTCAGATTTGTGGCAGTTAGGTGTAAAATGAGGTGACCCAAATAAAAGAAACAGAACAATGGTCAGAAAAATATGTCACATAAAAATGTGGGCCACGATGTTGTGGCTACTAACATTTAAACATTGTTAATGGAAGTGGACATTTTCATTCAAGGAAAAAGCATCACATACAGATGAGTTCCCAGAAGAGAAGATAATGAGGTCTAATAAACTGATCTATATCTGATCTTGTAAAGGGCAGTCTGATGATGTGATTAATTGAATCTCAAGTGCCCATCACATGATGCTTGATGAATCAGTCCACGTTTTCTCAACAACTGCTCTTTCCTAATTTGGGAATAACACGAAAAAGCAGTTTCATTCTTTATTTTGTTCAGTTTCAACAACAGACTGAATGTGTCTCCTGTATTCTCTTATGACCTCAGATGCAGTTTTAAAAAAAAAGGAATTTCATGGCTTGCAAGCACCATCTCAATGTCCAACCACTGATTCAATAGTCATTAACTTATCAATTTTGGTTATCAATGGAGAAATGCTGCATACTGTAGCACTGTATGCCACTGTATTGGATTACCAAGGTTATGGATAGTCCAGAAATAGCATGCAATACATAAACTCTCATTTTTTTTTGAACGCAATCTCCAAAAAAATTATTTTTAAATCACTACCCTGCAATCACACACCAATCAGAAAAGTCATGGACAATGATTGGTCATTAAACTGTTGTCACTTTTTATATTTGTTTACAATGTTTTTTAATTGTCTTAAAAATGGTGTAAAAGTTCTATGATAAATCTATGTACATTTATACCACTCATTTTCGGTAACACCTTTTTTAACTTAGTTCAGAAATAATTTTATAGTAGTAATAAGTTTTGTTAATGAAAGTTTTCTTAATAAATTCTTAGAGTCTGGATAAACATATGATCAGGAGCTATGAGCTAATGCAATGAAACATGCTATGAGTCATCATGTCTTTCATTCAGGGTATTTTTTGTGACTGCCACACTTCACTTTTTAAGAAAGAAGAGGGTATAGAGCCTGTGTAAGTGCTTTAAAAGACTCTGGAAAATACCGGCTTGGTTCTTCAGAAACAGATGATCAGAAGAGCCTGGTGTATGTGAAAGCCAAAGCAACTAAATGTCAAATGTGAATATTGAACCAGATGGGGGAAGTTCCAAAATAATACAAGATTTGTCATGTCTATGACTGTATAAGTTAATAAACAGTCACAGGATGTTTTCAGTATAATTAGTACAGGTGCTGTTGTAATGATGGATTAGAAGCATGCGGATCCATTTGCAGCGTTTTATTGAAAACGTGGTCAAACAGGCAGCAGTTGGTAACAGGTAAACAATAGTAACGTAGGCAAGGCAAAAACAACAACAATACCCAGGCAAGGGTCAAGACAGGCGGCAAACAATCATAAATGAGAGTAATCCAATGTCAAGAGACAGGCAGCAAACAGGCAGTAAACAACAGACAATCTGAATCAAACACAGAAAATCAAACAGGAATAAACGCTCAGAAATGTATGCAAACACAGAAACGGCGTCTCTAGGTTCTGTCATACAGAAACATGGCCTTTCTTATCACTGCTATGCTGATGACACCCAGCTCTACCTCTCGTTCCACCCTGATGATCCCACGGTACCGACTCGCATCTCAGCCTGCCTGGCGGACATATCGTGTTGGATGAAGGACCATCACCTTCAACTCAACATTGGCAAAACAGAAATGCTTATGGTTCCACTTAACCCATCTCTTCTTCACAACTTCTCACTTCAGATTCCATCCAAGACGGTCAAAAGCCTTGGAGTAACGATCGACGATCAACTTAGCTTCTCTGACCACATCTCCAAAACCGCTCGTCCTGCAGATTTGCCCCCTACAATATCAGGAAGGTCAGACCCTTCCTATCGAATCACGCAGCACAACTTCTCATTCAGGCTCTGGTTCTCTTCAGACTGGACTACTGCAATTCTCTCCTCGCAGGGCTCCCGGCTTGTTCTATCAAGCCCCTGCAGTTAAATCAGAATGCAGCAGCTAGAGTGGTCTTTAACGAGCCTAAAAGAGCACACGTCACGCCACTGTTCATCCAATTGCACTGGCTGCCAATAGCTTCTCGCATCAGATTCAAGGCTCTGATGTTTGCCTTCAAGGCAACTACAGGATCCGCACCTCCCTACCTGCTCTCACTTCTTCGCACTTATGTGCCCACCAGATATTTGCGTTCAGCTAACGAACGTCGCCTTGTGGTTCCATCCCAACGAGGGAAGAAATCACTTTCCTGGACTCTCTCTTTTACTCTGCCCGGTTGGTAAAATGAACTCCATATCTCCATCAGAATGGAGTCATTAACTATTTTCAAGAAACAACTAAAAACTCATCTTTTTCGTCTTCACTTCCTTGACTAATTTACTTACACACCCCCACTTCTACTTCTTAAAAAAAAACTTCTCATACTGTGTTGAAATATCTGAGACCTGTCTATATCTATGCACTTATTCACTGTTGCCTCTTATTGTAATCGAAGTTGCTTCCTGTACTCATTTGTAAGTCGCTTTGGATAAAAGCGTCAGCTAAATGACTAAATGTGAATGTATGCAATGCAAAACAAGACTTTGCACTGAAGAGCTGTAGAGACCGGGTTATATAGGGTTTGGTTAATTGTCCACAGGTGATCCACGGCGATGATTATTTCTGGGAAGGGTGCATGATGGGAACTGTGGTCATGAAGGTTGAATCAGTACTCGGGTGAAGGATCCCTCTGCTGGAGTTCCCTCCGTTACAGCTGTCCCCCTGGAGTCACCCTATAGGTCCAAAGCTGATAGCTGAAGCTGGACCAACATTTGAAAATGAAATCATATCCAGATTACATTTCACCCCAAATTTAACCCCAACATAAAATACAGCAAATAAAATCAAACAAAACAAAATGTAATGCAACTCAGTTTGGCAGGTTTCATGAGATTTAGCCGACTATCATTCACCCTCACTATACTACAGGTAAGAATTGTCATGGCTACATAAAGCATGAGTCATCACAGAAAAAGTTTCTTTGGAGGACTCGCCCTGAACAACTGCTCAACACACCTGTTATTAAATCTCCCTGTCTCTGTCAACAGCACACAGTGAACGCTGTGCCAGGAAACACTTTGCTTTATATCTGATTTCGCTTCCTCTTTTATCTACAGGTGGAAAACAAGGCAGCACACACATGACACAGCAATGCAGAACCAAATTTAATAACATTTCAGGAGGTCTCTGGACATTTCTTGGGGGCATAACTCAGGGCTTGTGTTTGGCTGATTTACATCAAAGTCAAGCAGCTCTCTAATCTGCCATTGGGAAATACACATCTGAGGTCTTTGAACAATACTGCCATTCTGTCTTTATCAGACATAATTAATATGAATTCTTGAGTTCATGCATTACGTGTCTGTGAAACAGTCTGTCAGAGCAGAAATGAGCTGCATTTCATTAGAAATGAGGCTTTCTCAGGCAAACTGTAAAACTGTACACGGTTCCACACCAGCCCATGGCTGGTATGCAGTCATGTGACTGCATAATGTTCAGACAAGCTATAAAACGTCACGTAAGCTTTCAGCATGATTACTGAACCATTCTGTAAAAGGGGCGACTGTATCAAAAGCTAAGTATGTATGATGCTGTCTCAGATATATTGTAGTCTTTTAATTGGGTTTACTTTCTCAGCTGAAGCATACAGCCTGAAGTATATTACCTGGGCTATGTTCCATTTCACTTAATACATACAGTACACTCACTAACTTCCCCAAACACTTCCTACGCTAACTTCGCTTTGTGTCTATGTAATGTATTTATATGTGTGTAACAAACAAAAATATGTAAATATGTGAGGAATGTTTACAGTTGGTTTTAAATTAAAATCACAGGTAACAACTCAAACAACTCATGATCATGATCCTAGATGGTGTAAATTATGAAGATAATCATAAATTACTAAATTACTTCCTGCAAGTGCCCACACCCAAAGACTGTTTGGAAAGCTTTGCCATGCACTTTCTGGAAGAGCCAGTTGCTTACTTTCATTAGGAATGACCTCTGCAACAGTGTTCCCTTCACAAAGTTGTAATACCATTTGGAATTTGCCCTAAAGCGCGACTAGCTAATTCCCTTGGTGGGTTTTCATACCCACAGCTACAACCAGCAGGTAGCAACAAAGAATTATATTTACCATTCAGCCATATTTCCACTATATACATTTTATACATATGTTAAAACCGAGTGATTTACATGCATTTTTATTTTATCCAATCAGGTAAATTGTACATAAAATTTGTTTGGCTTTTTATGTGTGTTTGTGTGTGAGAAAGAGCTCTCATTTGAGTGAAGTTAAGAAAACAGCAGTTTTAAAGGTTTAGTAGACCTTTAAGTAACTTTCTACTTTACGTGAATAAAAACAGATGTGATGGGATAGACCATGACAATCCAGGTCACGTGTAAACCAAAGACTCGAATACTAAAGGAATGCAACAAAAAAAATTATTCCATATTAAAAAGACATTTTTTGGAACAAGTTCACAGTTATTTTTTCTGTAATAACAATCCATACATTTAACAAACGTATTTAATTCGTCGTCACACCTTCTTTCATGAACATTTTAATAGCTGTGTGTGTGTTTATGCGGGGGGACTTGGCTGATAAGATTTTTTAGGTCACACTCTCGGCTTTGGAAGACAATCTCAAGAACACACCCAGGAACAAGGATGTGGAAACTTTGTGCATTCCAGAATTTGCACGCCACAACCAGACGTACTTCCTACCAAGCAACATGCTAACTATAATAACATAAAAATACCATCAGAATAACATCATCTTCAAAATGTTTGTCTTCTATCAACTCTAACAAGCTGGTTCTACATATACAAAGAAACCTTTAAAAATAAAGAAACTTGTAACAGCACACACATGAGAACGACACACTGATATTTGATTCTATTCTTACAGTAGATACAGCGATGTGATAGCAGGGCACAGTAAACCTAAAACTATAGTGAAACGAGTTTAATGGCTGTTTTGTGAGTGAGGTTAGCTCCTATCCCATTTAAA
Source organism: Botia almorhae (assembly GCA_036877575.1). Lineage (NCBI taxonomy): Eukaryota > Metazoa > Chordata > Actinopteri > Cypriniformes > Botiidae > Botia > Botia almorhae. The sequence goes on from JAZGTJ010000458.1 coordinate 14,504, forward strand.
AAGTGGGCAGGACTGATCTCTTTACTCAAGGGGGCTTGTAAACAGTGTTTTGTCACGCGAACATAGGAAGCCCTTTTCCTTTTCTTTAAGCAGCCAACAAAAGAAAGCTCTGTTTTTAAGTCTTGAACCTAAGATTTTACTCATTTTAGTAGGCTTACTGTATATAATGGCTACTGTACTAACTGTAACAGGAACAAACATTTTCTTTTTAAGTAAGAATTAAACTCGGCTAGATTCCTGATGTATCTGTAATGAGCAGACTTCTTGGGAAGTCGCCAATATTTAAAATAGAAGGTCAAGAGCTATTTCGCCTCAGACCTTCACTCACTGTGTACGTGAAACAATACACGTACACAGCTGATTGGATTACCACAACAGACCACTAAAGCAAATGGCATTTAGTTGATTTAGCTGGATTATGACAAACTCTGATTAAGGCCTAATCAGACTTATGACTTTAAACATTAGTGGAATTGTTCGTAGAACTTCTTGCTGAAAGGATCATCTTAAAGGACCATCCTAAACTAGCCTGCATGATCGTTTAAGCTGGCTGTTGCTGTTTGTACTAAGCAGCAAAATAAAAAAACTAATTATCTAACATTGTCTTTCTGATGTTGCTGGTTGATTTTGGTTAAAGGTGATTTTAAATAAATTAGGCCTTTTTGATTTGTCTTTATAAGTTGGTTTGATATATTTGTTGCAGACAATGTATATAAGATAATAGCTCTTGTTCTGTATGTCACACCAATGTGAAATATTGCAGCACAGGAAACTGTTTGCTTTGGAAAGACAGATAGATCTTGCAAGACAGGATAAATGCTGTGTAACAAAACATTGCTTCTCATTATTTTCCTGTAAAGTTGATGAAATTAATATATACATATATACAATAAAATACATATAGGCTAGTCAACATATGAAATATATATATACTATCAAATATATGCTAGTACAAAATTTCCTTTATAAGATGTAATCTGGATGTTCATTACAAAATACATTTTCTATTAAAACAAATTTAGTGGAGTAATGACTTTGACTGCTACAGATGCCATTCCTATAAGAAGAAAATTAAATTTCTGGGTTATGTTTATGTTACAAAAAATCTGTGATTTTTATATAAATGTACATTTACTGCATGCCTACATTTAAGTATAAACTTCCTCAGGAATTTATTACTGATAAAACAACAAATGGCATACAGTAACAGGTAAAAAGTTATTTAATATTAACCCTGTCAAAATACCTGCTAGCTTAGCGAGTTCAAGGCCGTGTAAGAATCAAAGTACAAATGAGGTATTTGGGTAACACTTCACCTGGTGTGGCAACAGTGACATGATAAAGCAGAATAAAAACATTGAATCCTAAAGTTTAGTTATGTTGAGTCATAAAGTTTAGTAGAGCTAGTTGTGAAACTTCAGTTGTAATTGCAATATATAATTATATATGTATTATTATACAGTATATGTAATATATAATATATGTAATGTTTGTTTGCGTGTCAACATTTTATGTCAGTGTCAAATACACATTTCTGTTTCATTAATTGGTAAATTAATTGGATAATAAAGCTTAAACAAACAAAAAGATAATAGTATAGATATAGTTTCCTCATTACTTCCTTAATGCTTTCCTTAAGCTCTCATTGACAGTAACAGGAAGTTTTAAACACAGTCAAACATTAATTACAATAAATGGTTGTAAGGACACATCCTGTTCATAAATAGCAGTAAAACAACCTGTTCCTCGTGAGGACAAAATACCTTTTTTAATGTTTTATTAATGATAAAGGATGTATTAACACAGAATACAGTGTACAAAAAACATATTGTATTGTGCGAAACGGAAGTGACACACTGACGAGAATGTGTTTGTCAATAAAGAAACATGCTTTATTATGGGTTAATCAATCAAATCATTTGTCACATTGTGTTTTTTCACACATTAAGAATATTTATTTCACTTTTAAATATGTGCTGTTTTTTTGTTTTTTTTACACGTAGTGAAGAATGAGACACGAAGAGCTGTTTCGAAGAGTGAGTCTAGTTCATTTAACATTATTATCATGTCCCACTGTCCATACTGCATTCTCAGCGCCCTACCCTAAAGGTTGTAAAACATCTACAACAAAAGATTATTAGTCCTGCCACCTAGTGGTTATCCTTAGAATCACACGTCATAAGTTATACATGTAAACCAAGCCAAATATGATAAAACTGACCAAGATTCTTAAGCTTATAATTTTATGATTTTCACTTAAAATGAGCGTTCAGTACTTTTACTGTACTGTTCAATACCTTAAGTCACTCCTTGTTGCAGTATGAATTGAGACCGACTTACTGATGCCACACAATAACAACAGACACAAAACCTCAACACAAACACAGAAGATACACTGTACACTAATCAAATGCTGAATTAGACAGTTACTAAACAGAAAACTAAACAGATTTGTGGCCCTTATATTGGTCAAATGAGGTCACACACCATGTCACAATTTTTAACTCCCATGGCATATGTCATTCTAATTTGATAATTGTTGCTACATTTTTTACATGTATAATAATTGTATTATTATATAAAATGATTGTTTGTATACATATGTATACATATATATTGTGTGTACATATAATGCCGTCATGAGGGCAAAAGCGTACACATTGTTGCTCTTTACTGCCTTCTTGCGTTTATCTTATCTGTTTCCAAAGTGTTTAATTCACTTAACAGGCTCTGTGTCCGCGTTTCGACACACTCTTTGATTGTTTTACAGTTCTATATGAATGTTCATCGTGACTTGCAACTTTGACCCTCTGTTGACTGACACTAGCACGTCCCCTTTAAGAGCGTGCACGTATATGGCTGATGAGCGCGCAGGCGCCAACGGCGGCGGGTAAAATGAAAGCTGTTAACAACGGCTCGGCACTTCTTAGCAACCGATTAGCTTCGTTAAACGCCAGGATAAACTAACAAACATAACCGCGTATTAGCCTTTAAAAGAAATTCGTTCTTATATCTCAGAAATAAAGTCTATTAAAAACATTTATGCAGATTCTGTAAAATTTGATTTACGTTTTTCGAACTTGACATATTTTAATTTATGCTAGCTTGTTTTTTAGCATGTAAACAAACCACAGACTCTGAATGAACAAGAGTAACAATCTTTCTGTTTTAGACTTATATCTGTATATATTCATGTAAAATATTTATGGACTACGCTTACCTTTACAGAAACGTTTTAAGCATTTGAACTCGTCGTTTTTCTTTGATTTAGGCAGATCTCAGCTGACAATGGGCTCTGTTTTGGTAAGTGATGTATTAAAATCTGATTACAAGTTAAACGTGAACTAATTCGTGTTGTCTGCATATTGCAATGATTATATGATTTATTGATCCCTTTTTTCAGGATGATCCGACCCTTGAGAGACATTTTAAGGGTCACAGGGATGTTATCACAAGTGTGGATTTTAACTGTAACATGAAACAGATAGGTAAGATTTGATGTGCTTTATACATGCTGTGTATTTCTATCTAACATTCAGTTTTACAGTGATGTGATGCATACTGTTGTTTTTTGTATTTCAACCCTGTAGTCATCTATACATATTTCTGCCTTTGTTAGAATGTTAGAATAAATTAGAAAACTTTTCTTATCCAAACAAACAACAAACAACAAACAAACACAAGGTCACGTACAAGTCATACAAACTATGTAAAGTCACATAAAAGCATCACATAAGCACACTCTGGTAACTAAATAAGAACTAGTACATTAAAATGAAAATCTCAAGACAAATCTTATTTACATTTATGCATTTTGCTGATGCCTTTATCCAAAGTGATCGACAGTGCATTCAGGCACTTTTTTGCATTTTTTTTGCATTTTATCAGTACATGTATTGGGACAAGGGAATGTAAAAACCGAGTTAATGTTATTTAAATGTGTGCCCATTCTGGGAATTGCATTATGATACAAGTTTCTGATGTTTCCCAATTAGTTTTCCAACCATGTTTACAGTCCTGTTTGTGTTTATTACAGCCACTGGCTCCATGGATTCGTGTATCATGATCTGGAACATGAAACCTCAAATGAGGGCGTATAGGTTTGTGGGTCATAAGGATGCTGTGATGTCCACGCAGTTCTCGCCCTCTGGTCATCTTGTGGCTTCTGCATCCAGAGACAAGACGGTCCGGCTCTGGGTTCCCAGTGTGTGAGTGTGACTTTATGGCTTAATATGGCTTGAGTACAATAAATTAAATAGTTTCCTTAAGGCTGTGTGAACACAATTATTTATTTTTAATCATACAGGGTTAAAAGGAGAGCTTTATATATCATGAATACATAGTGTAACGTTCAGAACTCAAAACTTCTGAACACTTTTGCTCAGTCATGATGAGGTGATCAGCAGGATACACATAAATAAGATAAACTGTAAGAGTAAAATGTGGAAAAGCCTCTCAAATTGTTTGTTGTTACCGCATATTTTTTCTAAGGTTACTTTCCAACATAATTTTTATAAGCACAGAATGTCTGTTAAAAATTGACAGAAAAGATTGACAGATGCGAGCCAATGCTATTTGTATACAAATTTATCACATATTTTATAATACCATGGCTCTTTGAAACCCAGATGTCTTTCCTAAATTTACTATTACTACTTAATTACTACTCGTAAATCTCATCATCAGCATTATTAATTATTGAAACTGGGAAAGTTAATCTTCTGAAAGAAAAGTTAAAGATAGGGATGCAATTTTGGAGAATGCAATGATTGGACGATCATTGTATGGGCCTGTGCTTTCCAAAGAAAATGTATTTATAAATGTATATTTACTATTATTTTTTATATATGGTTCTATACATTTATATATTTAATGTGTTTACAGTACAATGATCAGTGCAATGTAAAAATGCTGACTATAGGTGGCAGTAAAAAAGCATTTATTATAAAAATGCTCTCTGTAGCCAAACAGTTGTCAACCCTGACTGTATTTTTGGCAACAATAATCAATTACTTTTTGTAGGCCAGCACTTTGCTGTTGTCATTTTGGTGTTCTCTTTTGGAAAATATTGTTCTAAATAAGACTTTATGATTTTAGGAAAGGAGAGTCCACAGTATTCCGAGCCCATACTGGAACAGTACGAAGTGTGAGCTTTTCAAGTGATGGCCAGACCCTAGTCACCTCTTCTGATGACAAAACCATCAAAGTTTGGACTGTTCATCGGCAGAAGTTTCTCTTCTCCCTCAATCAACACATTAACTGGGTCCGCTGTGCGAAGTATGTGCTTCCCAACACTTTCAACAAACACTGTGATAATATAACAGGGTTCCTCTGCAAACATCACATAATCATGAAATATTGAATTTGAATTCAACATTTCAGTCACATGACACTCCTCAAATTACTGTTCTCTCTAAAATAATACATTTTAATTTACAGGTTTACAGCTTAGCAGGTTAGATTTACAGGCAGGTCTTGAATCAGCTATTTCAAAACACCAAAATGATATGTGAGCACATGAACAAAGACTCGTTTCCCCTTAAAGACAGTAAAGATGACTAAAGGTTGCCAGATAACATCTTGCTGAAGTGCAAGAATATTGAATCAGCGTGTGATTAACTCTTAAACCACAATAAAGCTTTGAGATGGAGTCTGCCTCAAGGCTTGATCAATGTTTTTACAAACAAAAAATTATTTATCTTTCTAATATTATATTAAAATTTAATATTATATCTAATAATATGTTTTTACCTTAAAAAATTACTTTTGGGCTAAGATGATGTTTACCAATTGTTTGGCCATTTCTGCTTTGTGGGCAGAAATGGCATTTCAAAAAATCTTATCAATGATTAATGCAGTCACTTAATGCAATTAATTTGAAAGGTTTTGACAATAATAGCAGAACTGGACACCTGTCCAGGGTGTTTAATAGATAGTCTTTATCACTCTTTATCTTTACCACGCTTTCTACTTCAGGTAAGTGAAGCAGTGTATCGCTACTTCTGGTACCATCACAGTGCCAGTGTTATTGTAGTGTAATTCTAAACATTGTCACCCTTATCTCCGTTTTCATAATAGGCAGGACTGAGGAAAGCATGGGTGCAACTAATATTGCAGGATGAAGGTCCTTGTTTTAAAATAATACGCGGGAGTACGTTCGTGTGCAATATGCATTTCAAAACTGATGATGTCTGTTTCCTAAAGTGACCGTTTTGCAATTTTGTTATAAGTTATGTCTGAAACTAAAGAAGACAACTTCTAAAATACTGCAATAAATTTGTGTCCAAATACTGAACACAGGACAGCACAAATACCTTTAATGAATGTTGTTTCAGTGAGTAGGGACTAGAGTATGTTAGGGCTGAACTTTCCGAACGTTTAGCAACTTGTAGTTTATAGGACTCCTCGTTCTTTCGCATTGACCGACAAGCAGCTTGCCTGTATTAATACCTCTCTATTCACTTTATCTAACACTGCATGCAAAGGAAGGAGGGAAGTTATCACAGCCTATTGGCACCTGCTAACTTTAAACTTATCCTGCTAAAAGTTAACAAAGTTAGTCTTGATCATAAATGATTAATGACATGAGTAGGCTTTTATTAGCATTTATTATTTTGCAGACTGCGCAAACTGAATAGAAATGGCATACAGCAGACGTGCATTTTATTTGCTCAAATTCTGTTAAAATTAACATACTGTTTTAGAGGTTGCTTTATTTAGTCTACGTCAATGTTAGACAAATTTCGTAGCAAAACGTCTCTCTCAAATATTGGCAAAAGGATGTCATCCGATGTGCCGGCACCACTGATTTCGATAGGCTACTTTGACGAGCACTTCCGGATATCAATTCCGCTATGATAAATAACTATTGGAGACAGGCCAAGATATGGTAGGATAGGCTCCAGAAACACACTTAGAAATGTTTCATTTTGACTTTAGGAATTTAATACACTTGTAGTCCTTTACTAAAGGGATGTATAGACTGAAACATCCTTTATATGTTCCTCTGTAATAGTAATATTAGGTTAATGCATCATCAGGCCTTATGTCATAGTCAACATCAAGCATATCAAACACATTGACTGATGGTCCTGCTGTAAATACAGTAATTTGTTATGCCAGTAATAAGTGATTTAGATTAAAGTTGTCTTTTGTTTAGGTTTTCACCTGATGCCCGGTTGATCGTTTCTGCCAGTGATGATAAAACAGTGAAGTTGTGGGACAAGAACAGCAGAGAGTGCATTCATTCTTTCTGTGAGCACGGTGGGTAAGTGTCTGAATTGCGGTCAGCTAAACCTGAATAGTGCTTAGCTAAACCTGTACAGAAACCATAAACAGAGAAACATCTCCACTGCTATTTTCAGGTACATGAATTACGCTGACTTTCATCCAAGTGGCACCTGCATTGCTGCTGCCGGCACAGACAACACAGTAAAGGTCTGGGACATTCGCACCCACAAACTCCTGCAACACTATCAAGGTAAGCCTTACTTTGACATTAGCCTCTTTTACAAAGTAAGTTATCAGAGTGGCTTTACTGCTAAATATATAAAGTATGTGATAGGTACACGAAAGTTCTGCCTAGTAGAAATGAGTCATGTTTATTGAGTTATATCTGATTAGCTAAAGGGCTTTATTTCAGCAAATCAATAGATGTTTCAGATCCCATCAGGATTACAGTGGAAACATGTTCCGACTTAATTCTAAGATATTCAATACAGTCAGTGACCTGCCAAATGTAGTGCTTTACATTAAGCATATTTTGGCATAGAAAGCAGTTTACTCTGAGAATCAATATTACTAAATGGTAATAGAGCTTACATGATAGAAACATAATTTCACATTTGGTTAGGGGTCAAACACAAGGCCACAGTTTGTTTTCATTGGCTGGCATGCGGTCCAGGACATAGCCAGTGCAGTAGGTGTGGAACAGATCTTTGTGATATGAGAGCTTGACTCATGCACTTCACCAGCAGTAATATCACAACCACTGCCTGTGATATCCTCTGCGCTGAGGGCTGTCAAAGTGTGTCATTTTGTTAAAATAACACTTACTGATGTGTAAAACCAGGCCCATGTAATAGAATTATTTTGTCTTTTATATTGTCTGGCAAACTCTGGTGAACAAAAGTGGTTATTAAAATCAATTTTCATTTTTATTTACGGAACGAAATGTTAGTAGTGCTTGCTACAGTGCTGAGCTGTTATTGACAGAGGGTTGCAGGAGAGGGGAAAACATATATAAATGTAAATGTATATTAATATTATTAAATTATTTATAATAGATGCAGAACATCGACGTGCTTTTTGAATGTAGTGAAATACTATGGAAATTTTTTACGTTTTGTTTTTTAAGTCTTTTAAAGTTTACTTAATATTCAAATAAATGGCATAGCATAATATTCCTAATGTATACTATTTATTAAATTTCTCAATTTGCTCCTCATTTGGGGTTATTCTTACAGAGGTCTGCTGGGGGCGTCCAAGTGTCATTCTTGTTGTTCAGTGTCCGTTTATAAGGGTGACGTCATGACGTCAAAGGCAGTTTGTCTTGAGGCACTTTGACTGCTAGGCCTGCTATTTCATAGCTCTGCTGAGGGTCGTTTAGTGATACCCACATGTGTGCAGGGGTTGGAAAGCATAGAAAAAAAAATTGAGTATTTGATTGGAAACATTACGTAAGACTTAATTTCTTTAGTACCAGCAAACCAAGCTGTACCATTATTTATGGTGATTTGTTTTGCTATTTGATTTGTTATCACCATTGAAAATAAGAGTTTTTTTTTCGTTTTAAATTGCTGCCTTACATGTAGTTAATTGTCCTGACGAAACTTGATTCCTGTTCAAAATGAAGTAAAATAACAGTTACAAGTCCACACTACTGTTGTCTATCTGTCAAAATGGAAGACATCCGAGTGAAATCCAGAAAAATAAACAAGTGGCTCAAACCAATGAGAGGATAGTTTACACTTTACACATTACTGGTATTATTAAATTTTGGTTTAAATTTTTTATTACAAAATGTTGGTGTGAACAGGACATAGGTCATATTAAAAAAAGTCTGCATTTTTTTGGATGTGCAATCTGTCTCAGTGTTTGATTTCTAATGATTTGTAAATTTCCCTTGAAGCAATACATGTATAGAACCACCTCTAGATAACCAGGTGGGGTGAGCTGTGTAATTGTATCTGTTGTGTGTAAAGTTTTGGCATGGATGTTTTTTAGTTCATAGTGGTGTGGTGAATGGATTATCCTTCCATCCATCTGGGAATTACCTCATCACAGCCTCCAACGACTCCACGCTAAAGATTCTGGACCTGCTGGAGGGCCGACTTCTCTACACATTACATGGCCATCAGGTAACCACGCCATACGCTTCTACCACTGGACTAGTGTCGTCTAGTCATAGATTATAGTTACACTTGTTTTGTCAGTGGTTACGTCAGGAAGAAAATTCCTGTCCACAAACAGGAACAGGAATTTTGGCATTTTTAGACGTTTATTAAGGGACCAGAAACTTGTGCTTGGTTTCTGGAAATGAAGACCATTTTCAGATTTATCCAGATTAATGTGGATTTAGCTGAGACCTGTCAATGTTATCACTTTTATGCATATGGTATATGTTTGAGTAATGTGTTAATATATTTAATAAAATGATCAATGTTAATCAATTACCTTTGACAACCATGCCCTGATTATTAAAAACTGATCGGAAGAGCCGGTTGGAACTAATCAGAGCATGCACATGCACACAAAATATAGCAGAGCACCTTATTTTCATTTTAAACCTGGAGCACTGTTACTACAGACATCTGATGGTAAAAATGCTTTGTAACTGCCCTCAGTATAAGTGGGTGAAATTGTTTTTGCACTGTTGATGATTACAATGCAAGCAACAATATTTTGACAAAAACATGCACTTTTCATCCTCTCCGCTCACACACTGACTGCTATTTCTGGGCCAGCGTGGCTTTCACAAAGACTGATGTTGCACGAGCCATAATCGGCTACTCTTCTGTGCGAAAAGTTGGCTAGTAACACGAGTAGTCATGCAAGTCCTACTTTAAACATGTGCTGTCAAAATGAACTGGTATTCTGCTTGTTCCATCTGTGTTCCACACATGACATACATAAGACAAGGCTACTTATCTGCATTAATGTGTTCATTATTACATGGTGCATATAGTACATTTAGCACAGTTTTTAGTACTGATATGTAATATTATTGCTAAAGCAAATACCTGATAATCTCTGCCTGATGCATCAAAGCTTTATACTCGTCTCCTTTTCATACTGTATAAGAAATAAATTAATCACATTACAGAAATTGTACCACACTCATGGTCCTTGTCAGATAAATAAATGGTTCATTTTCCTTTAATGGAACATCAACTAAATCAGTCCTGTCCTCCGGGTATTAAAACTGACCGCCTACCCGTTGATGATGAGTCATATGTATTGTAAACCTAAAGCCTCCTGGTTATTGTTATAGCGGTATTGCAGAGTGTACCAAACGCCTGCTATCATCTGTGGGTGTGGGATGAGTTGTGAATAACCTCTGTAAGCCTTCAACACAAAGAAACTAGAACTAGCCCTTATGAATGCATGAAGCTTAAATGTTGTCATGATTGGTTGGCCAGCCTTTCTTTTAAGTTGAAACTGTGAACTAGCAAGCTAGTAAGTAGGCTAAATGTGTTGAAGTGTTGAAGTCAACCATGAAAATGGTTCTTGCTTATTATACTTTTCTAGGCTTATAATGTGCAATTTCTGCTGTTCTGTTTGTAATGTTTCATCAAAATGTTATGATTTGCTCCGCCTCTAAAATTACATTTCTTTTCCACTGACATCACCCAAGCCTTAATAGACATCATTTTAGGTTAATGTTGTTGGTGAAGCAGCCTTTCTAAAAACCTAGAAATTAGTTTCCATCCTTAAGGGCAGGGCCATCTATAAGCATTTTTTGTTATGTTGGTTGAAAGTCTCTTTACGTCCTGATAGCAATTACTAAGTGGTCTAAATATATTTTTATAAATATATACGGGGTGGGTGAAAAGTAACTAGGCATTAAAAATTGGCTATAAAACTTGTAGTATCACTAAAGTCATGATGAAAACAGTTTCGAAATAGCTGATGGTAAATAGATTTCATATTTCCTGCATTGATGGTACAGACTTCAGCCGCAAAAGGTTCTTAGCAATATCCCAAACGACTTTCTTCAGAAGACTGTACATTTTATCCCCGGCCATTTAAGGAAACTGGCTTACGCCACTGGTGCTTGCATTGAAATTTAAAGATTTGCTTTCATTTTCCTATGTAATAAAGTACATGTACAATTTGTTTCAATAAATTTGTATTAGAAATTACCAATTGGTAGACTATTACCAATTTATAATGCCTAGTTACTTTTCTAACACCCTGTATATCTTCTGTGGAAAGCACAGGGTCATAAAATGTTTATCCTATCATTGCATTTAGTCTGATTGCAATGATAGGATGTTCTACTTTGACCGTGTCAAACTATGCAAGCGTTCATTTGTTGGAGGAGGCGTGGCTTTAGAGAGCGCTCTGAAGGGAGGATGGGATGCTTTCAAAGCTAGGTTGCTATTGCTAGCCTCTCCAAAATTGCTTACCCTACCCTACCTAAAAGTATTGTTTACCCTACCTAATTGTCTACCCTACCTAAAAGTATTGTTGAAATTTGTTCATTTACCCTCAGGCCATTCAAGGTCAAAGTATCATTTTTTTCCTTTAATAGAACATTAAAGAAGATTTTTAGGGAAATCTGTGGAATCACCTTAGTGATTCATAAATTGCTTAGTGATTTATAAAAGTTCATGGGTGCCATTTCTTTAAAAGCCAAAAAGCAGTTAAAGGGCAACACAAAATTAATCCCCTCAGTGACCTATATTTAAAGTGTTCTAATGGCATATGACAGGTTTGGTGTGAAACTAACAAAAATGTAATTTGATATTTGATGAGTGTTCACCCGTGCCTGTTCCTTCATGCGAGAGCACGTGCAAGCAAAGCAGTTCACTTTTCTACTCCTGTTCTGGCTAGCACTGTTGTTAAGGTAGTTATTTATTATTTAAATAAACGTATGTATATATGTCAGTGACACAGCTGATTGTGCTAGAGGCTGTAGATTAGTGGTAATAATTTTGTAAATAATGTTCAGTTTCTGGCACAGAACAATTGTTTCGCTTCAAAAGACCTCAATAGATTGGGAGCCACAGGGACTAATTTTATGTTGTCTGTATATTACAAATGTATATTTACAAATAGTTTTTTATTTGTAAACATTAGTTATAGTGTTAGTTAACCTGAACTAGAAGTATTTTTATAGCATTTATTAATATTTGTGAATGTAGTTAATACAAATTTTTCATTATGCACAGACACACCTTTTGATTTTTAAAACGATATGTATTTGTGAATTAAAAGTTAACAAATAGACCTTTACTGTAAAGTGTTAACATAAAAACACAGTGCCAGTGTCTGAGATATTGTGTGTAACATTATGGAGGCAGTCACATTTTTGGTTGTAGTGGAAGGTTACTTATCTGTTATCATCTCTCAAATGCCTAGAGTTGGAATATGACCTAATTGATCTAAATCCATAAAGCTCGACTGGTATTTTATTTGTGGATTTGTCTTCAACATGTATTTATGGCCTAGGCCCAAGATCCTTTATTCCATCTGGTATTTGACATCTGCTGATATGTGCTACAAAATGCTTGCGTGAAATGTCGGCCTCTACTGCACTGACCTCATCTTCCTGCATGCCTGTTGCGTAACTTCCCACTGAATGGCTTTTTTTTTGTAATCCACACAAACCACGTTAAGAACTGCATGCTCAAAACGATTGGTGTTATTTTCCCAGCAGTATGTTTGGCCTTTGAATGGAAGGTACATCAGCAAGCCCATCCACTGCATTGCCAAAAAATATATTTTATTAAGTGCTAAGTTATATGTAAGCATATCTTTTTGGACATCACATCTAAAAGTACATTTGTACATTTTGATTTATGCTGTCTGCAAATGTGTCCGCTGAGTTTTTTTGTTTTGTTAGGTTCTTTGAACTCCATGAATGCATTTAATTACAGTCAACTTGACAGTTCTATAATAAATATATTCAAGAAATTTCTAAAAAAATGTAAACAATTATATTTACAGTTTATAGGATTAGACTACATTTACATTTTACATTTATGCATTTGGCAGACACTTTTATCCAAAGCAACTTACATTGCATTATACTATACATTGTTTCTAAGTATGTGCGATCCCTAGGATCGAACCCATGACTTTGGCGTTGTTAACACCATGCTCTAACCACTGAGCTTCAGGAAAGACTATGGGATACATTATCTACAAGCCATGTGTTGAACTTTATGAGCAAAGCTTGTAGATTTTTTTGTTTTTAAGCTGATGATAAAATATTGACAGCCAGTTAACAATAATTCAGATTTAAAGGGCTCATACATTTACTGCAGTGTGTGATCTTAAAATAAACACATTAGAAAGTTACAGACACTAATACAGACTAAAGATCTGACACATCTTTATAGCTTACACTAATACTATCTGTATCTAATGTCCAACTGCATCAGAAAGCTGATCACACAAGCTCCGCGTACTGCACTTCAATTGTTGCATCATACTTTTGCTCATTTGCTTAATTTTTTTCAAGTCACAAACTCACAGTGAAAGTAATACATTTTGGTTGCTATGTTGTTGCAAAACTCCATTGGTGTGAACCCATCATACTCGCCATACAGGGATCACCAAGTTCATCTAGAACTAAAAGCTGTGATTAGCTATGAGCCATCCTTGGCTCTAAAAAGATTAGCAGGTGTTGCTGATAGCATACATGCTAACCAAAGATACATAGGGTATACCCCGTGTCTGCGTGTGCTAGCCAGTCTGTTAGTTTCAAAGACTCATGAGACAGTGGCTGGGACAGCCTATTAGTCAGCACTGTCTGTCTCACACATTTTCTAAAGTCTGTTTGTGGTATTACTGGGCATATTCAACTGTAGGCATGTTTACCAATGTTTGGTGCAAAGCAAAACACAATTTATAGCAGTCGTAAGACCGATAAGCACTGAAACTTAAGTTACAGTTTTAAAAACGGAAAGTTCACAAAGTGCTAGAGTAGTTTTTATTACCTTGGTAGTAAGTTCTTGGTAATAAGCTAAAGAAAACCTAGATGTTGAGGAGAGTTTTTAAAAATACTATGGGCCATATAAATATTGACAGTATATTGGCTATATTTACTTACAATACAGCATGATTTACACACAGAGTTTTGCAAAGTTCTTGCAAAAGTAAAAAATGTCATTATTTACTCTGCCTCATGTTGTTCCAAACGTTTATAATTTTACATTGTAATGTAATATGACAATGAAAAAACTTCTTTGAATTCTGTGAGCACAAATTGCACAGGCCTAGATTTTACTGTAAACTGTTACTAAACTGTTTTACTCGAGGCATCCTCATAGCCTTTTCATGACTGCTGCAGTGGTATTTGAGGACAGGGAGGGTAAAGCACCTCTGAGAATGTGCCTGTATGTGCATGAAGGTACGTGTTATAGACCTGTTCAGCAGAAGGTGTCTGGGATTCCAGGATCCAGCTGAGAACTCTGGCCTACTCAACACCTCAGCCAAGTTTACATTCCTCGTTTTCATTTGCCGTCATCTGCCTCCTCCCTTGCAACCCCTTTTCCTCTGATTTTCCTTCTTTGATGCCAGAAGAAGGTGGGCCTTATATCTTTCAGGTTGGAACAAGTACGGTTTGGCATACCTTTTTAGCAAAGCATGTTCTCTACATACTTTTTGACATGCAGTGACAATATCATGAAACGCTGAGGTAGATGGTATTACCGTCACCCTGACACCATACATGGGTGTAGCCTATAATGTCAAATAAAAAAAAATGTTTTAAAAGACACATGGATTTTAAATCTTGTCTGTATTCCACTAATACAACTCCGAGGACAAACCAAAATATACTGCTGTGAAGCATTATGGGAAATATGTTTATCACGACACAAATATATGCAAGTACATAAGCATATTTAGCAGCAAATGCTTAATTTCTCAGACTAGTGCTTTTCAGAACAGTTTGTAACAAAACAATGCATATCTTGAGCAGTTTGTACTTCCCATAGAAAACAACAACGTACATGTTTGGAACAATATCTAGGTAAATAAAACAATCAATGTCATTTTTTATGGAAACTACTACTTTAATACAATTTCATCTTTTCTTATTGAATTTTGTTTCAAGCTGTTTTTAAACAAGTAATGTGAGAAGATGTCTGGCATAGTGACACAATGGCTTGTTTCTGTGATTTAAAAAATTGGCAATCGGAAGCTGTTAAGTGTGAGAAGGCTTTTGACCTGATTCAGTGTTTCTGTGTTGGATATATATGTGTGGCTAACAGCGCTGTTTGTCAGCTTGATGTGATTAGTAGACTGGTGCGCATTTACCTCAGCTGGCTATGAGGCATCTGAGGACTCGACAGGAGGTGTTGCATCAGTGACTCACCGTGAGTCACCCGTTACCACACACATACTAACAGGCTCATTCAGTTACACACACTAATCCAATGAGTGGCTACTTAAAGTTTTTTACATTACACTCCAACACCCTTAAGCTCTATGAGCTAAGAATGACTGAGCTGAACTGACAAAACTGAAGACTTTTCTTTTTTTGAAGATTCAGTTGTACTTCAGACATTAGTCATTACAAAGTTCATAGTCTTGTGGTGTAAAATGTTTTAATGAACTTCATAAAGTAAAGGACAAAAGCAAAATAAAAACAAATATGAAATTGTCACTTACATGACCTACATCTACCTTGTACACACAAATAACTGTTGCTGCAAATTATTGGTGTCCAAGTAGTTTTGGATTAAAGGCCAGCATTGAAGCGGTGACTTTGCTGGCATAATGCTGTAGCTTTATTGGTATTAGAAATTTGTCCGATGTGAATACAAATGACTTAATTTCTTATAAAATTTAGAACACATTGTCAGTGTATCATGGTTTATAAATTAATTTCTTTGAATTGAAACACCGATGGCAGTGTTGGACTTTTGTTCCTCATACTGTCTAGTCTAACCTGTATTGGCCTGGCTATATTACTTGAATAACTCTGGGGATGATACATGCCAAGTTTCATGCAAATTGGATTAACATGCTGAAAGTTAAAAAAGTCATTTCTTTGAAAAAAAAGGAGAACTGGTGAAACTTTATGTCTAAACATAAAAAATAAATGAGATATACACAACTTAATGCTTAAAGCAAGGATTCTGTAGACACAAAGTCTGATTTAATCATACATGATTGCAGTGTTATTAGCAAAAATGTAAAATTGCTTATTATAGCAATAGAGTATGTATATACTATACATACTTTAAGACGTTCTGTAAATGTCCATCTTTCGTAATGATAGGCCATTCAGATTTGATGTTATTAGCTTCTGAAATATGATTGGCTGCTTGCAGCTATATTTTTTTATGTATGCAAGTAAAATGATAGAATATGTTAGAACATCCACCAAAGATGTATACCAATTTTCAACGTCATCAAGCATACCTTTATGGTATTATAAGAGATTTCTGTTGTAGTATTCTCTATGGGAAAACTAAGACAACATTTGATAGGCGTCCACAGAATGTTATGACAAGTTTTGTACAAAATAATTCCTAAAGTTACATTTGTTTTCTTCTTTATTATTGATTGGTTTACTATTATTCAAAAATGTGAAGCAAATATTAATAAATGCAATTATGTAGATGATTCTACGCTATTTTTTTCCTTTTTATATATATATATATATATATATATATATAAGTTCCCTGTAAATATACCAAATGTAATACTAGCTCTTTATCATGCACTGTGCCAGTAGTGTGGGTGGAGACGTGTCTACACGTCTTTTGGCTTTGCCAGAGCTGTGTCTGTGTAAATGTCTGGTTTGTGTTCAGCACCATGTACTGCCTAAATTTAACCTACTCTGTTCAACCAAAGTCAATATGGCATGATGCTATAATTTTCCTCCTACAGGCTAGCCAAAAGTTCTCTTCTGTTCTCTTCTTTCATCGATAATTGTGTGTATAGAGGGAAAGGGGTGGTGTCCTTGTTTTTTATTTAACCAAATGGATTAAATGCAAAATAATGCAGTTTTCAAGTACGGCTATGTGGTGTTTCCCCCACTCTTCATTATTGTTGGCTCAGCAACAATACAAATTTAGTTGTTTTTTTTTTCACTTCTGTCACACTCATGCCATTCCTTGCCAAAAGCACATATGGGCTGTCAAACTTCAATAAACTAAGTATTTCAAGTTTTTTCGAGGAACTGTTCATATATAAACTGATATTAACTGAAAACATGATATTGAGACAAGCAAGAACTAATGTTGTTTGGGGTCAGACTTGGTACAATGCACTTCACGACCTCTGTGGTTTCACTTTGGCTGCTAAAATTGAGTAACTGTCCAATAGTGCTTATACAATGTTATTCTGTGTTGTGTTGAGTCTGTGCATATATCTTTATGTATTCTTTTGGTATGTCATAGTTGTATTCCTTTTCCTCTTTGTAGGGCCCTGCCACCTGTGTAGCTTTTTCACGGACTGGAGACTACTTCGCTTCTGGTGGTTCAGATGAGCAGGTGTTTATATATATTTATGCACACAGAAATAAACTCCAGACGTCTGGGTTTTATAGTCCTGCAGTGGTTTAATGTATGTTTTATGAGTAATGTTCATCATGTGACTTGTCTGCAGGTGATGGTATGGAGGACAAACTTTGACAGTGTGGATTATAGTGAAGTGCTGGTGAAAAAGTGCTCTCATTCAGAGTTTGAGCCTGTCGGACGCAACTTCAGCACCCGACCAACACAGGTAAAGAATACCTGTAGAGCTGATGTGATTATTACAAATAGGTTATGATTCCAATTCTTTGATCTAGGTTTGTCTTGGTTATTTCTGTGGTTCACACACTTATTAAATTTTTTTTAAGCAAACCTACTGTAATGGAATGACAAAGAAGAGGTTTAAAATTTTAAATTAGAAGTATTAACAACAATTGTCAACTACACATAAAATCAGAGATCTAACATCATATCAGGTGAAGGCTGATATAATGGTGTGAACCAAACATCTTTAAGTACCTCATTCGAAAGAAAAGTGAGACAAAAATACATGTGTGGGGCAATAAGTCTGCTATAATTGGCTTCTCACTCTTATATGTGTTTCCACGTTCTAGTACGTGATGTACGCTTTTTCCGAAAAGTGTATCTGTGACTGATGGAGACAAATATTGGCTGCAGTATGCTGTCCTTCAAAGCCAAATTACAGCAGTAATTATGACAGCATGAAACTGAGATTACAGGCTTTAAAATCAAATGTGGATCACAAAATAGTCTCACTGTGTGAATCTGGATTTGGGCACACTGTAGGTGAGCCAAACCTAATGTTAACTTACTGCATTTTGCCTGTACGGGACAGTGCTTCTGTCAGGCCTTAGAAAACATGAAAAATAAATGATTCAATTTACATTTTCTGTCCCGGTGAGAATAAAATTAAAATAAGATTGCATTTATCAAAATGGGTAGAACCAAATAAATTTGGTATTTTTGCATAATGTCATGTTATCTCAACACCCAGAATTAATGTTGTTTCAGACACTTGTAGAAAATATAACTAAAACGCAGTCAGATTACAGTTAGTTACCTTTCAGTGATTCCATGGGAAGACAAACATATTACAGATTTTGCGTGCATTCTTTTTTTGCAATATTTTTTATTTGCAATAAAGATGAGAAGTCTTGCTGTCTCTTAAATGTCAGTACTGTCATTCAGGATGAGTGAAAAGTATTGGACTTTCACTTTGCTGCCAAGCTGTGCAGTAAGATCTTTGTCAATTAACCACCCCAGAGGTTATTATTGTTCTGCGTGTCAGGCTGATGCTTTCGAATTTGGCTTTACTGAACTTGCAGCACCAACAAAACTTGTGTTCTTCACACATTGGAAAAATACCTACTATTTTTGGTCACTTTGTGACAACATATAACTTGCTGTAGTGGTGTTTTTCTTTTTCCCTCCTGTACAGACAAGTTGTCACCATAATTGCCATGCTTACTGTAGAAGTGTCTGCCAACTTTGTACTGTTTGATGACAGTAACACTGTCCTGACATACACTGCCTTTGACCCAATATGTATAATTCTTTATTTAAATGACGTGGAATCAGAGACTTATTTTAATCATTAACATTTTGTCACCATTTCAGAACAAGCTAATAATTATGCTATCCAGAACAAGCTTTCATTATATCCTGTTGTTTTGTTGAAAATATTTGGAAATGCTTAGCAAAAAGTCCAGAACAGAAAACATTTAAGATCACGTATAGTGATAGAAAAAACACACAAATGTTGCAGGTATATCAGTGTGCTAAGCAATTGAGTTTTCTAAAGCAGTTTTTATTGTACATTGTAGATCTTATTTATGAATTTGAAATAACATAAATGCACCATAGATGAACGTTTTAACTACAAATTTGCAATTATGTAAGATAACGTTAATGTAGCAATAGTATATTTTAAATATATTTTATATTCTTAATGTTTCCAGTACTGTAAACAGTACTTTCATAATTTAGCCTCTAGGTAATTTAGGTCTGTTTAATACTGGGTTTCAGTACCCATCCCTAATGAGAATGGAATAGGTCTTGATCCACAGACACCTATCTAATGCATCTCTTAAAGGTGTTTATAACATCAAAGTGCAACCACTTACTGACAAATGTAACCTTGTATTACACAAAACTTATGTTTTTGTTAGAATCATAGTTCTTACAAAATACAGTGACATACATAACTGAATCATTCAGCAGGTGACTCGACACATTGGAATTTATTATTGAATGTGGTGAATTTCTTTTGACCAGTGCTTTTGACTGTAGTGGTGCTGTGGGTAAATTTAGAGATCTTGTTAATCTTGTAAACTTGTTATTTTATAAGGGTGCTTTTTTATTTTGCATTTAAGTGGAAATATTTAATAGAAGAAATTATTGGTTAAATTTGGAAGTCTGTGCCAGTGACAAATACTTATAAAAAGTATTACCGTTTCTCATTGGTTAGTTTAAATCAATGGCCCCTCTTCAACTCACAACATTGGTTGAGACAGTGTTTCTGTGTCAGGCTTGTTGAGACGCTCAAAAAAAAGAGCAACTGGACTACAAGCAACTGGATGCAGGAACCATTTGGCCTCCATTTAGGGCTGGGCGATATACAATGCATTCAAAAAGTTTTCAGACCCCCTTCACTTTTTTTGACATGTTGTAGCCTGATATTTTAGTCGTTTAAATTCATTTTTTCCTCATTAATCTATACCCTGTATTCCATAATGACAAAGTGAAAACAGAATTTTAGAAATGTCTGTAAATGTATTAAAAAGAAAAAAACTGAAATATCACATTGAAATATCACATTTCCATAGGTAGATTTGGGTGTAAAAACATTTTTGTAACAGAATTTGAAAACTTGTTGAATATTGATGTCATTCTAATAAAGATGGACTGGATGGAGTTTGTTTTATGAGTAATATGCAGAGACTTCTGGGAACACTTAAATAGTTTCAGTGAATCTATGAAACAGTTACTTAAACCAGTTCCTTGAAATAACCCATCTGAGTGAACAGATTCAGCAAAATGAGTCAGGCCTCCCAACTGTCCTTCGGAGCAGAAGAGGACGTTCTAGCAGTCGCTCACTTGCTGCATTCACAATAGAGAAAAACAAACACAATGTAGAACAAACTGTATTGACATCCATTTTGATGTGAAACTGCAAACAGACATTTACACAATAAAAAAAACTCTATAATGCCGGTAAAGGAGTGTACATACAGAGTGAAATCAGTGTAATAGGCAAAAATCTTAATGTACTGATTGTTTATGGTATTTACGTGACCAAGCATTGACGACATATTAGGCATATTGAGTGTAAGATTGTGCATGTGAACCCTCTCAGTGATAACCATGGATTTCACTGTTGTATTTTAATAATAACTTATGATTTGTTAAATTTGTTTTATAGTATCTTAAACCATGACTTATGCATGATTTAATTAACACTCATGACTTATCATAACTTGTTTTCTTTATGCAAATTACTTTAAAATTCTCAGTTCAATACCATACATGAATCATATGAAGGTGTGAAAGGTGCTGGTACTTTTATTTTGCCATAATTCGTTGTTTATTAGTTTTTATTTGTCATTTTCTGCATTTTGTTTTCCACCGTTGTTGTATGCTGTAATAATTGTGCATTTCTTTAGATTTGGGATTTGAAAACTCAGATGTATTCTCTGACAGAATTTGTCTACCTGATTTTCCAGATATGGCATTGTATGTAATTGTATCGGATGTTTGCTTTTGATGTTAAATCAAGTTCTGTTAACCCCATCCACTTCAGACCTGTACTTTGGGGTTAATGGTCCTCAGAGAAAGAAGTGAATTACTGTAACAACATCCAGTGAGGTTTGCTTTATTCTGCAAAGCCTCAGCAATTATCTTACAGGCATAGATTGCCCTTCGTAGGGACAAAATCTCAGTCTCATGTTCAGATAATAGCTTCCAGACCACCACTGATCTACTATTTTTACCAGTTCCTTTGAAGGTGGAGCTTCAAACGAGGCAGGGAAATAGAACAGCACGCCATTATAGTGGTTAAATATTTAAAGCTATCATTAGGTGTAGGTGTTGTTTAAAGGACAACAGTCTCCAGTGGGATGGGGGAAGTGGAATCACGTGGAATGTTTCAGCATTTTGTTTTGTAGCCAGCAGTGTAACTTACATCAACAAGGGCATAGCCAAGGTTCCTTGAAGCAACTTATGTCTCCTTGTCTACCTGAGTCTGTTTTTACACAGATCAATGGCATAGAGCTTTTAAGTAAAGCTGTAAAAAGAAACCACTTCACTTATGTTCTTGGCTAAATCTATCTCTGTAACAACAGTCTTAGCTATAAAAATGCTGTATATCCCATTAATGTTTATGATGTTGTGCTGCCTTTTTTTATTAGTTTATCAGTGTTGTTCATAATGATCTTTATCCTGGAACTAAATGTCACTCTTGAGCACATTATTATCTCCTTCATTGAGAAATTAGCACGTATTTCATATTTGAATAGTATCAGCATGTTATTTTCTTCATGTTCTTTGCATTTATATCTCACATTATAATGCCACTCCATTGCGACCCGATTGGAATTACCCATACAAGGCGTTATAATTAAAACTTTCTGTCATTTAGACAGAAAAAGTAAGGTATCTGGTATATTGCATTTCCCTGCTGTAGAAACATTCCCACAGTAAAGGATGCTAATAGGGAAGAAAAGAGAAAGGCAGCGACAAAGAGACACTACAAAAATAGTCTAAGAGAGAGACGCAAGTGAAGATTTGGGAGAGAAATGAGAATTTCCCATAACACAGCACTCGGTAAGAGAGGTTCTTGTGATAAAAAATATCAAGACTGGAATATTCTAGTACCAAATGTAAAACTTTGTTATAAAATGTACAATCCTGTCATTTAAGGTGACAAATAATGATTATTTGTTGTACAACCTTTGTTTTACGTCTGTGTAGTTCTGTGTATGTAAATAAGGAAATAGCGTTTACAGCTTTGAATGTGGTTCGCATCCATCCCTAAGCACCTTTGAATGTGCTTTCACTGATCTGATCACAGTACTTTACTAGATTCCATAAGGCCATATAATGTGTCCATAAATTCTAGATCTGCATATAGAATTCTCGTTTTTAATATAATTTTAATGCACTGTATTGCACAATACTGTATGTACTGTAAGTATTGTTTAAAATTTCTGTAGGAGCTGTAGGATAAGTAGACCACCAGGAAAGCTTTATGGTTAACCTTGCAACAGAAGTGTTGCAAGAAACTGCAAAAAAAACAATAACTTAACCTGTATTTGCATTCATGGGACATAAGTCACATACTTTTAACCGAGTGTTTTTCTATATTCCTGCTACTAATAAGCGTAGCTTTGCATAGGGCTTCAGGCAAGCATGTTTTGTAATGCATAATTCCATTTTAGTCCTGCTGAAAGCTTTGCTTTCTCTCTCAACAAACTCCTTTGAGAGGAGCCTTTGAAACCATCAGCCTGTGTGTTTTGTAAATGTCAAACTCAAATACGCTGTAATTCACAGAAGTGCTTTTTCCATGGCTTCTTAATGGCCTTTGATAGAGTCATTACATTTGTCAGATATAATTAAAGGAATGTTAATACATGAACATGTCTTGGCAAAAGTTCTGTCCCTTTTCCCTGAAAAAAATGTTAAATAACGCTAATTTTCAGCCATTGTCTGTGTCATCATTGAAAACAGGTTCATTAGACTGTGTCTATAACATGGGCCTGAATTAATAGTTGTTCTGCATGAAGGTAACAGTGTCTTTCTTTCTGTTTTGTATAAGAGGGTTGAGAGTTGTTTTGCGCAGGCCACATTTCCCACAACCCCTTGCACTGAATTTCTAACAGTTTTCAAAAAGTTTCAGAATGTTAACATCTTTTGGTTGTCCTTAATGCCACACAATGGCCACCTGATCCAGTGTTTGCATTTCTCTCATGCACCAGTTGTCATCTGTTTAGTAAGACATCACAGCTTGGGTTCTTGTAACATCAGCGTGTATATCACGGGTTGCGTAGCATAAATTTTTTTTTTTAAATCAGGAGTGAGAGGCCATAGGGACACAGTGATGGACAGATGAGCATGGTAGGATCACATCACTCTGTGTGTAATCTCCTCTGCTTTACATCTGTGTGTCCCACCCCCCACCTCCTGCACTCACGTGCCCAGACATATGAGCAGCAGTCTCCTAGTGAACAAGTGCTGGCTGGGGTTGGAAGGGGGGTTGGGAGGACTCCAGTTAACATCAGCCTCAGCCACACAGCAGCAGAACTCCACTAGGAAACTAAATCACACAACAGTTTCAAGCAATAATGTAGTATTTGTTACATCATTGTGTTTATTTATAATAATAATATATGGTAAGTAATAATCTTCATTGCTAAGTGTAATATTTTAAGAGTACATTTTACTAAAATATGTTTAGGATACATTTAACCCTAAAATAAAAAAAGTACAGTATATTTTGCATTAAGCCTATTGTGAGGCTGGTAGGAATTTGTGCATTATTTGTAACATTTTCACGATGATTATGTATAACATTGTCATGTGGACTCACCAAGCTGAAATGATGAATAATAATAATCTTCATGGCAATTGTTGGCCATACTTCCCAGAATTGCCTCTGAAGTTAAAAAGGTCCTTTCTTGAGTGTTCTCTTTATCTGTCTAATCCTGAACTTCCAGGAAGAACACTACTGAGAAACATTAACAAAAGGATGTAGAGCTGCATGTCAAAGAGCAGGACTGATAGCTACACTCTGTTTCTCTCTCTGTCTCTGTCATTTCATGTCTCTTTTCCTCTCATCTGATATAATCCAGAACTTGGATCTTATCGTAGTACATCTTTGTCAATTATTTGGCAAAATCTGACTAGTTTGAAAGATCCAAATGGCGCTGTTTGGTATTTCTCACATCTGCTTGTAGTTACTGCTTTTTCTAGACTACATTCCTGGTGACTAATAATTACAACAGCACAATTTATTTAAAAAAATGTTTTTTTAATGAGTGCTTCGCTTTATTTTTCAGATATTGGCACATAATACTGTTGCATAATGGAGCGATAGGTTGTGTTTTCATATGGTTGGTAGAATACTGCTCTCTACACTATGTAAGGAAAAGAAATAGCACACAAACCTCATTGGTTCTTATGTGTATCGTCAGTGAGGCAGGTGTGCCTTATACACAGGGTCCAAAATAATAGCCGAAATGCAATTATATAGAACTGTGATATAATGTGATTTAATCAAACTGTAAGAACGATAATCAGGTTCAAATCAAGCTCATACAAACCATCTACTAACAAGAACATCTGCCTGTTTAACGAAAACATCTGTGTGTTCTCTGTAAAATTTAAAATGTTTATCTAGGTTACCTAAAGATTTTTTTCTCTAAAATGTCATGTGATGACCCACATGTTAAATATTCCTCATATAAAGCAACCAAAATGAAAATACAACAAACAAAATCGTGTCTTCACAGCTTCTCATATAATATATGAGAGCAGTGTGACACAATGACCTGTCCTAACAGCAAAACATCTAAATAATACTATTTTCATAAGTACAAAACACTTTCTCTTCCATTTTTGTTTACAAATATATCTATATTTTTGAATAAAAATAAAACATTTCATGGCTGGTAAATTTTCCTTAACTCCCCTCAAACTTTCCAAGAATAATCATTTCATGTTCATGTACCCAGACCACACCATACTCTGATCCAATTCATGCTACTGTAGACAAGGATATGAATATAAATGTATACAGTTACACATAAGGAAAATATAATTTATATTTTTAAATTACCTTAGCACCAGAATATCATAGATACATCAAGATTGGGTCTCTTGATTCTTGGCAGTAAGTTTTGCACAAGCACAACAATCATGTTTTCTTTTAAAAATGAATTTCTTTAGTTTTACCTTTGTACCTTTGTTAATTTTACAATCTTAATAGCTAATCTGTTTCTACACACAGTGCTGGTGGTGATGATCATTCCATGTTTACGAACTTTTAATTTCAACCTGGCACTTTATAATTACATGTGCATTCCCACTTTTACTGCATGGCAACATAAAAGCGCTTCATCCGGTGTGTGTGCGTGCTGGCGTAGGGCTGGGGGTGGCTTGCTCTTGATGAATGGCTGTGTGTGGAGGAGCTATTGACAGATCCGTCAGTCCAGTGCAATTCAGAGTTTCATTGGGGCCTTAGGAAATTTTCCACTGTTGGTTTCTCCAGTCCAGGTGATTCATGGTGAGGGTGCTAAAAGGTGCGTGTGTATCACTCTGCATGTGTGTGTGTGTTTGAGCAGCTGTGGTACTGCTGAGCTGTGAATAAGTCCACCTCTCAACAAGAGTTAATCCCGCTTTTTGGAAGCCTGTTGGCTCAGCATAAGCTTCGGCTTTCATGTTTTTGTGTTTGTTTCATCTCCCCCTTCCTTAGCAGTCCAGCTTCGCTGCGACATTGCTTGCATAATATTCCTGAGATCTAGGCAACTTTTTGTATTTAATTTAAAGTATCTCATCATAGATCAGCTGTTCTTAATTAAAAATGTCCTTTGCTTTTAAGTGGACATAGTTCACTGCTACACAGTATGCAAAAGCAAAAGGGAGAACATTGAGTAATACTTAGTGTTCTGGATACAAGAGACAAAGCCCAAAAGATGTATTGCATCTGCTGAGCTTCTGAAGTGTGCAAATGTGGACACTTTGGTATCCAATTAAGCCAAGGTAGCTAAGGAGCTGTTAAATTCAAAGTTAATAACAAAAAATTGTAACAAACTGTGTGCCAGATGCCATAGGTATAAAGAAAGTCATTGTCAATATGTACAATGACTTTCTTTATACCTATGGCATCTGGTATAAAGAAATATAAAATATTGTCATGTAGTTGTGAATTCAAATTGAAATAAAAAAAAAGCTTTCATTATTTTTTGTGAGCAAGTTAAGATAATGTTGTATATAATGCTGCCACGTAAATCAACTGTGTGCCAGATGCCATAGGTATCAAGAACGTCATTATTACTTGTAAGTTGTGAGTTCAATTACCAATTCGCTGAGAAACAAACCCTATAACCTTGGTGTTGCTAGCACCATGCTCTATCATCTGAGCTGAGGCGATTCTATGGTTATTGTCAAGCTTCTTCTACTTGACTGAATAGTTTTCCATTGTGTTGGATGTGAAAAAATAGTATTTTAACTGCCTTCTGATCCAGACTGGCCCAATCTGATTAAATATAGACCTGCATTGTGCTAGGCCAGCCGCACATGGTTTATATAAGGGTGTACTTCACTGTAAGTAAATATTTGAACTGGCCAGGCAGTGCCACTTACCCAGCACTGCAGAAATGCACCTTGTGGCGTCCTGGAGTCGCACTGTTAGTGAAAAACCAAAAATTCCGAAAAGTTTTATCCGAGCTTACAAATAACTAAACGCATCTTTTTCCGTTATATGTGAGTGAATCAAGGGTGATGATTAAGAAAATCCCACGCTTGCCATTGTAATAAATATCCTTCAAAAGCAGCAGGGCTTAGTCATTAGAGACGAGCTGGCGTTAGGTCGATGATTAAAGAGTTCCACTTCATACTGTATCATTGAAATGTGTTGGCAGGGCTGAGTAGTTTTCCACGTTGACTGGAAAGCTGCACTGATGTCTGACAGGTGGAGCTACCAGGCTGGCCAAGGTTTTCTCTTTCATTCTTAAATGCTACACAGACCTGCAATGATATTAAACTTAAATCTGAGAAAAATGTGTCTGCTTGGAATTGTAGAAAATCCAAGTAATAGACCTTAGTCGAAGGTAGATGCTAGATTTAATTTTAGGCAAATAAACAGCAGGGCTTCTGGGACAGATTTGTGGTTTTTCAATGGGTTCAATTAGTTGCACAGTCTAATTTTTTCACAAGCCATGTTTTCTGTCCAATGGTATTTTTGTCGGAAAGACATACAGCAATGCAATTTATAACAAATGTTCTGTCATTCATATTTTATGATGATATTAAAATTTAATTTCACTGCATTGTACATGTTCTGCATTCAAGTGTAATTTATGATTAGCTAACGTATCTTTGGGAATATGGATGTAGTGCAAGTTCTGGATATTGGAAAAGATACCTAAGCATGTATATTATGTGGGTTAACTTTTTTTTAACTTTTTTTAATTTGTTGTAAAAAGTCCCACACAGCGAGGGTTAGGGGCTTGAAGTTGAGTTGGAGTTGAAACTATGAAGAATAGTAATAGTAATGCTTGACATGGCAAACACCACTGATTGTTTGAGCTCTATTTTATAAACATACAAACACAATCGTCGTGTGTTAATCTTTTGCACCCTGTAACAAAATGTACTGATTTGTGTAGGAAGAATTTACTTCTGTGTTTACCTTACAAAGACCCTTGTTGTTTTGAGTGGGGTTGCTTAGTTCCACCATCCCATTAGTGTATGTGTTGAACAGCCTTGAAATCACCAGGGTCACACAGGCAAATATTTACCTAGCTTGGACAAGGAATTGGTACTCGAATGGCACCTGTTGGCCAGATGTTTCTAGGAGGCGTTTTATAGCAGGAAAGATGATAGATTATTTAAATTCAAAACATTGGTAAGAATAAAACATTGAGTGTGAAAGCAGTAACAGATCTGAAATTTGTAAAAATCTACATTGTATTTGAAGCTTGTTTTTAAAGGGATAATTCACTCAAAAACAGAGTTCTTCCATCATTTACTTTACCCTTTTACTGATCATTCTATGATTTTTTGCTTCTGGAGAACACACACAAAATAATTGTGAAGTATATTGGTAACCAAATAACAGGGGCACCAATTGACTTCCATTGCATGGACATAAAACCACTTTTCAAAATATCATCACATTTTTCAAAATATCATCTTTAGAAAATAAAAAGACTTAAAAATCACAAATAGATTTGGAATGACACGAGGGGGGTGTAAATAATGGGAAAAATATTTTGGGTGAACAATCCCTGTAACGTATTGGTCCCAAATCAGGTTCTATGGGATTCATGTCCTGAAACCAGGTAGACAAAAACACATATTATAAAATATATTTATATGTAAATATAAAAATAATATATAAATATCTAACATAGAGTTTTTGTACAGAATTGTACTCGTATAATGGGAGTGAACAAAAACCAAAATGTTGATGATCCAAAAAGCACATACAGCCATCATAATAATAATTCAAACAACTCCAGTGCATTAGTAAATGTCTCCTGTAGCAAAACTTTTGAGTTGTTCCCTAGATAATTATTCATAGATCGAAGGGCATCCTGTTTAGAGGCACAAACTGACATATTGGAGATGCTATGACAGATTTAACATTTTAATTCTTTGAAACTTCTTTATATTAAGGCTTCATGTCATCAAGTATGCACACCTTCCCGCCGAGCAACAGGGCAATGGCCAGTGAAATTGCGAGAGGAGACATTGCTCATGTGCATGAGTTGAATCAAATGTAGTGTTGCACTATGAGTGTGAATTTTGGTTAAATTCACCCTTGTGTGATCTGGAATTTCAGTGGGGCAAAGAGACTGTCTTGTAGTATGTGCTTAGCTAAATTTCTGATTTCCTCCCATCTGCAAAATATTCCTCATGTTAATCATGTTTCAATCATGTTAATTTAATTCACAAATTTCACACCATCTGTTCTCCTTATGTACAATGGTTTTACAGTTATCTGCTGCTTGACCTTTAATAATGGCCAGCTTGACAGTCGCTGCCTCACCCTTCAACAATTAGTCACTAAACAACAGCACAGACTTCTTGCTGTGAGTAGCCAATTCAGTCTAATTATAAAAACACAATAGCAGTGCCAATTGGAATTGCAAAAACATTGTCCTTTTTTAAACACTATCCCAATTCACCATAGAATGGCCATAAAGATAGTCCCACCTCAAACATAAGCCACTGGCTGAGGCTATGCTGCGGTGTCTGACTGGCAGGGATACTCAACCAAACAGAACAATGTTTTAAAAGTGCCACAGTGTTTACAATTTACAATTCTGGCAAATCATCCAACAAATGGGATATTTGTTGCTTTAAAAGCTAGGATAGAATATGTTTTGCGATTTAAAAAAATGATACACCTCAGCTTTAATAAAGATGATTACACTGTACCTCCAAGCACCAAATTATTAGAGTTAGTGTAAGTCATGGCCAAAAATATCGGCACCCTTACAATTCTGTCAAAATGCAACACTTCTTTCAGAAAATTGTTTCAGTTGCAAATGTTTTGGTACTCATGTACTCCCACACAGAACCAAAAAAATGCACTGGACAAAATTTTTGGCACCCTTAACTTAATATTTGGTAGCACCCCCTTTTGAAAAAATAAGGTTACACGAAGTGATTGATTTCAGTTAAGTGAGTTTCTTACGCCTCTCTACTGGAATTTTGGACCACTCTTCTTTTGCAAACTGCTCCAGGTCATTCAGATTTGAAGGATGCCTTTTCCCAGCTGATGTTTAGAGATCTCTCCACAGGTGTTCTATGGGATTCAGATCTGGACTCATTGCTGGCCATTTCAGAAAAGCAATTATTTCTTACAATTTTGACAAGGTGCCAATAATTTTGTCCAGTCCATTTTTGAGTTCTGTGTGAAATTTTATCAAGTTTGACTTTTCTTCGTTTTTTTTGTGTTGTTCCAGTGCAAACAATAGGCATGTGAATACCAAAATATTTGCAATTGGAACAATTTTGCAAAGTGTTGCATTTTCTGATAGAATTGCAAGGGTGCTGATATTTTTGGCCATGACTGTTAATACAGTATTTTTTTAAGAAAACCCCTGGAAATGAACTAATACATCCCTAACCAAACATGGATAGAAATGGCACATAATTGACAGACATTAGGGGAAAAATAATGTGCAATTAAAAAACAACTGCTAGAGGTGCTACAATGCTGATTAGTATCTTCATTGCCCTCTAGTGTGTAATACCTTTTTTCGTGTAATATCTTGCAATCGATGGAGCATTTTAAAAGATGTTGGTAATATTATTTCTAACACCACTGCAGGTGTCAGATGTCACTGGGAGATCTGAGGACTTTGACTTACACGAGAGTGGCACAAGAAACCTCCATCAGCCCACACACATCCGCTCCAGACCTAGTATGGAGTCTTCATCTCCATCACACACCCAGCAGCAGCAGCCGAAGCAGAATGCAACAGACATCATCCCTGCTGCACTGGCCACCACCCTCGAGCACATTGTAGGACAACTGGATGTGCTTACTCAGGTAGAGCATCAGCTGACACAAAATATGCTGTGCATTTACTTACGGTGCAGGTCACCATCTAATATATGAATTAAGATGTTGGTTTACAGCTGTTAAAGCTGTAATGTTTTATGTGACCAATTTATTTTTACATTCATATTGCAATTCACATGATTAATTTTACTGTAAATTCATACAATTATTTAATTACAAAGAAGCTGACAATTAATAACATTATACTTTTTTAATAACATAAAATTACTTATACAGTAATTTTGAGACACAATACAAAGTGCTTGTTTTTATATTTTGAGCTTGTTGCTCATTTTTTAACAGAATGAGTTCTTCTTTTTTTAAGCTTCTTTTTGTTTTTAAACCAAATGCAAAAGTTTACAAAACATGTTTCCCGAGCATTTCCTCATCTGGCATTGGCTTAACAAAAAACTGGTTAAGATGCTCAAGCAAATGTGCAATGTTTTGATAGCTAAAAAGTGTTTTTATGAGGAAATCAATTAAATGGGAAAGCCTAAGATTGACTAAGCGCCAGTAGGAAAAAAATATTTAAATGTTGAAAAAATTAGCCTGCACCTTCACAGCCTTCACCATCATCATCAGCGTTCACATGCATCACTCTTGCTTTGTGTTCCTCTATAATGGCTTCTGTGAAAGTTTGGTCACAGCTATGAGAGTTGCCTAGACCAAATTTCCATTATTCATGACTGTTCATTTCCATAGGCCATTGAGATCTCAGTAAGGAGACATAATTGCAAGCCTTTGGTCCAGGGAAGGCCATGGCAAATGACTGCATTTACATTTACATTTACATTTAGTCTTTAGCTGACGATTTTATCCAAAAAGCATTTGTTATGTGCCACTGCTCACTGACTCAGAATTAACTCTTACGGTCACAGCAAGACATAGATGTTATATTAAATGAAGAACTAGATACTTTGCAAAAGGAAAGAGGAAAGTTCAAGAGACCTTTGAGACTGTCTTTCAGACTGTCTTTTTTTATATGGATCTGCCGTCTTTATGGCAAATGATTTGTATGAATTCTCATGTATAAAATGTACAAAATTGTACTTGGCACGATTTCAAATCAGTGTGCTCAAGTAATGAATTATTAAGTGTAAATGTAAACCTGGATTTTAATTTTTGGTTCTGTTAAGATTTAGATTATTCAACCTCAAAAAAGAACACAGTTTTTTATTATTGTGAGCTAAATAAGCTTATATATGGAATATCAGTAATCACATGCAGCTTAGTCATAGATAAATGAAACTTTAAATGGATTTGAAGGTGTGGGAGTTAATGTTGCCGCTCACACATTCAGAATGTCAATTCAGAACTTCCTCTTGTTGGTGAGTGTTGGATCCATAGCTGGACCCAACTCAGCTGTATGGCCTGAAAGTCATATTGATAATTACATGATTGGCGGAAAATACCACTATGCTGTGAGAGAGCAAAGATTAATAGCAAACTTAAAGCCATGTGACAGATGATAAAATGATAGAATCAGTCTAAACCGATTCAGTTTAACAATTCATTTGAGTAAATTTAAGTAAAATGTCTTTAAAACCTATGGGGTTTTCAATTTCTTAAAGTTTATGTTTATTTAATATTATTTTACATGTGCAAAACTCCATACTTGATCCCTGATTTATTCTCCTTTCTGTCACTACAGTCCTATCAAATAAAGGCAAAATACAAAAAAAGATTTCAGGAGAAAAAGTATTGAAATCTGTTTTACATTGTATCTAAGAACACCCCATTAACTGTGATAAATCATAGTAAAAGCACAACCAAATTTAGGTTATTCTTTTATTTGTAAGGCCTTTTAAATAGAAGAAATTAATATTTTATTTTTAATAAAGATCTGAAATTAATATTCATGTTTTGCATAGCGTTTATACCTTTGAAGTATCTATAACATGGGTGCTAGCTCCTAGATAAATAGTGAAAAATATTCAAGACCAATGTAAATGTCTAAAAAGATTTACTTTTTTTATCAAATCAGTCTCAGACATTTACAGTACAGTACATCTAGGGTAACTAGCTATAATGATTTGTAAAATATGAAGGACATTTTAATTAAGGTAGCTCAAGAGTAAAAGGGATTACAACCTTTTACACAGTAATCACCCAGCCTGTTTATCTGCTTGATAGAAGCTGAACACTCTTATGGCTGTATGGCAGCTCATTCCGTACAAGCCCCTCACTGAACTCCTAATGGACTATTAGTGCATGTGTGTTGTTCAGCGCACTGTACAGGAAATAGGAGTAATACTCTGCTTTGATTAAGGATTTACGCAAATGTTTCTGCTCCTACATTTTTTAGTGTTCAGCGCTGCTTTGATGATCTATGGCCATAACTGCTGGAAAAGTACATCAGTCATTGTTCTGGCACTAGAAAAGCCTTCTTGCTTTGGTATTAAAGTTTAATGAACCTATAGAAACACAAAATTACTACAGCCTGATTACAAAACAACAGTCACTCTTATTAAAACTCGCTAAATCAGAATGTATATGATTAATAGGTCAATTAAAGCATGCATGCTGCTTGGCCTATAATTGCGGTGAAGAGGCACTGTTTTGTTTATCAAACTGAATTCCACTTGCTTTGCTTAAGAATAGCTTTAAATTTAAACGAACAGTTCACCCCAAAATTTGAACATTCTATCATTATTGTTCTGCTATGTTGTTCCAAACCTATATGTGGCTGTTTTGTTTGTGGAACACAAAACTAGAATGTTTAGACAATTCGTTACACAACTAATGCTATACCTTTACTTCATATTGTCCATGGATTTTTAGAACCAAAAAAAGCACTATTAAAGTAGTCTATATGAATCATGAGCTATATTTAAAGTCTTCTAAAGTCATAAAGTATGCAGTGTGAAAATCAGACTGATCTAACTGATCTTCACCTTCCTGAAACTTGCTTCTACCTCTTTTGTACGGCCCAGATGGGTGCGTGATAGGGTTTCTGGGTAGTCCGCCTAGTTTTGCTCCTGGTGCCCTCGGCAGTTCATGATTACGTTTGGCCGCGATCTGCTAGGTGCACTGTCTGGTCCTTCTGGACCCCCTGTATGACCAGGGTCCTTAGAATCGTTTTAATCCTCCGCCAGTTATGCACCCCTGAGTCCCGAAATAACAAAATAGCAAAATAACAAAAAACATTTTTTTACATACATTTCATCTTGTTCAAACACATTTTTATGACACAGTGAGGAAAGTTAATGAATTCTGACCACTAGAGATCTCTTGACTGTACAACATTATGATTGTTCTTTCATTAATTGTTTTGTGACTCATCTTTAGCCAGAAGTGGACTGGCTAATGTTTCTGAGCTGTTCAGGTCAGCAGTTCCAGCTGACCTGCCCCTGTTCTGATCTGTGCTGTGTGATATCATAATCAGTTTGCAGTCATAATTCTATGATAGTAGAGGTGAAAAGTCTATGCTGCAGCTATTAGCATGCAACAGCTGTTTTCCATCACAGAAAAACACCACCTTCTGCCCCAATGCTGTTCCTTTGGCATGTGGAAAACACTCGGGCCCCAAAGGTTTTTTTCTTGTCATCTGGGAGCATTTATCCGTATTCCAGATTTACATTCTCCATGCAGGAAATGCTAACCCTTTACCTTCATACAAACAGCTGCATCTGCCATGACCTGCATTTCTGCTAAATGGAGTTAAGCCAGTCTGTTCCTTGTTCACTTAGTCTTGATTTGTGACTAAAACACTTGATTCAATTAAGTTAGGAGACTGAAGCTGATGTTTGATCCAAGCAACCTTAAAGGTGAAGTGTGTGTTTTTTGGAGGTTGAAATACTCTTCCCTATATCAGTTCAATATGCAAAGATGACTTAATATGCAGAGGCTTTTGTGCTTTCCGTTTAGACAAACAGTCTGATATCACAAGAAAAGGAGTCATGGTAGTGTTTAGAAAAAGTCACAGTAGTGTTTAGTCTTTTGCAATTCTAATTGGTGCTGCAAAAATGACACTGTTCACCTTTAGAGGTATATTTTGTACCTCCTAAAACTTTTTGGCATAGACTGAAAAGGTTCTATATTTGTTAAATTATGGGTTTTATTGAATAAACTAATTTTCTCAGTGGATCCTTTAAAAGGAATTACAGATATTCCATACAATAGTTGACTGAATTTTAAACTCAGTTACAGTAATATTATGTTACAACAAATGTGGAAATCACAGTTTAGGGTTAAGGTGAACACCTAAGTGTGTTGTCAGGATTTGTTTGAAAAGCTTACATTGTGGAAGCTATATGAGTTGAACAGAGATAGTTTGGCTGACTTTACTGATTTCTGCCAGTATTCCCTTTTTTACATATACCTCCAAATCCAGATTAGTCTTGTGTAGCCATACTTTTGACTGATTGGTATAAGGCACTTGGCCCGTTAACAGGCAAACTGATTAAAATACCCTTGGCTGTGTCAGACAATCAGATTGCAGCTTGCTAGATTAAAAAGCGATTTCCAGTGTTGTTAACAACACATATTAGATGGCCAGTGTACCTACTGTTGGAAGCCTGTGGACTAAGACTAAACCTAGACAAACCCAAAAAACTCATGATCTATGATCAAATCTTATCTATACTCTATACTATTCATTAATAGTATATCATAGTATTTAACAGTATGATAACAGTATATCATACTGTCCTTTCATCACAAACCTTTAGTCCTTAAATAATAGTAAACCAGGAAGACAAAGGTTTGTTTCTTTTTAAAAACATTTTGTTCCTTTCAGTCAGATCTTTTTACTGAATCTATTGATCTATTTCACATAACTGAATGATTCAGTCATGAACCAGGCAGACTGTTGAGTTTCACTCAATATTCAATAATTCTTTCACAGGGGTTATAACTTTGAACTTAATACTTATTCACACAAAGCTAAGATGGCTTCAGAAGATTTAGATTGTGCACAACTCATATGGATCCGTTTAATGATACTTTTATGGTCCTTTTTGAAGCTTAAAAACCTCAGTCCCCATTAATTGTAATTACATTAAAAGGAGCAGTAAGTACAATTCTTCAAAATCTCTTTTTGTTTCTCTGGGAAAGTCATATGAGTTTGGAATCACATGAAGGTGAGTAAATGATGTTAAACTTCTAAATATTTCTTTGGTTTAACCAGTTTTATCCAAAGTGTATTTTACCTCTGTAATGTAATCTAACTATGAATGAACTGACTCAGTTTAAAGCATATCTAATGCATACAGTCAGCCCCGGGTGTAACAGTCTTTAAAGAAAACATTGTATCCAGTTGCTGGAAGAAACCAATAAATAATTCACATTTGAATCTGAAACGGGGGAATGTGCTAAGATGCACACTTTCACACACACAGCCTGCATCAGCCTTACACCCTTACTGCGGATTATAAAGGTTATTATGGGAAATTAAATTCACAGAGTTGGTAACATCAAGAACAATTTTAATACCTCAACTTTTTAAAGTGAGCCCAAATGTCTTTAAAGTCACCCAGTGGGTGCACTAGCCACCAAATTTGAAGTCCAGGACTCATTTTAAAAACTGAAAACCACAGCTGGGGTATGTGGGTAATAGAGCCACCACTGAAACAAAAATATAGCTGGATTAAACCTGAATCGGGTTTAATAGACCTATAACACAGGTTTTACGGGGCAAAACCTGCTGTTTTGCTCTGTATAGATACATCTATTTTAGATTTTACTGACTTTATATGACTAAATTGAATTCTTGCATGCAGGCAAACAGTTCCAGTTAACCTCATTTACAAATCAGTTCCATCTGCAGTGCATCAGTATGGAGTTTCATCCGTTTATCTATAAAAACTGCCTTCCTAACAATGGAAAGCTGAATTCAGTCCTATACTTAGAACTTTTTCAATTTCTTGGTTTACTCCATATTCTTGACTCATACAGCCATGACAGAATTTGAGATACCAGTTCTTTTGAGCTGTGCACAAGCAGTAATAAGTTTCTATAAGGCAAAAGTCTTTAGAAATGTAATTTTAATTTGGGATACTTTTTTTATTCCAAAAGAGCTGTCAACCAAAATCAAAATGCTTTGTCTGACCAAAGTACACATAGTGGCAGCAACACTTTGAACACCTGTAAACAACTTGTTAGTCTTATGTAGTGCCCATTATCACAGTTTTACCTATGTTAACTCCAGTGACCTTCAGCGGCGTGTTGCACCAGAGTCTAGTGCTGCCCAGCTACTTCAGATTGGCCTGATAAGCTCTCGCTTGTATTGATTGGAAAAGCACACTTGCAGAGGAAGGAAATGCAAAACCCATTCCATCTAGCATGAAATACCAGCAGATGTTATCGAGCTCTGCCTCTCAGGCCTCAAGGGGCTGGCTCAGGAAGCCTGTTTACTGAGCATCAGCCCCGTCTCGCCCACATTCTGAACCGCGTGCTTTCTGGGGGTCATCCTTGGGTTGCGCTAACCCGCGTGTCAACTGCGTCCTTGTAGAAAGACAGCTACACTCAAACATGGATAGAGGGAAGTTTTGAAACGCAAGAGCATGGCAAAGAAGGATATAATTCCTTAGCTATAATTAGCATTCCAGGAATTTATCTTTTACTGTAAACTGATTTCAAACTATATAAAACAGGCCCAAGACAGAAAAGACTGAAGTCTGTAGTTAGAGCACTTAGTGGATGATTCTCAGAAACATAGCCTCAGTTTTTGATAACTGACAAGACTAAATTAAAAATTCAGATTTACATGAGTGAAAAAGAACAAGGAATGTCTGTTTTTGGATTTTGCGGCATGTTGTTTTCTTCGCACCAATCAGTCAACAGTTCAAAGTCTCTTCTGTCACTGAATGTCTTAACCCGGATCAGTCCTAAAGTGAAAGGTGTTTTTTAAATTCTTTTTTATACTGTGTATAAAATTATAAATTCTGCTTGTAATTATAAAGTCTGCTCTTTTGTGGTATACACTGTACATGCCATTTTTGTTCTGCCATTGCAAATATTGTACACACTGCTTTAAACTGATTCGGCAAATGATTTACATTCTCACTCAAGTCTTTATCATACTGGTGAATTACTTACATCACTTTAAATGTTACAGTATTTTTATGAAGGCAAATATTGCTGTTGAATATATTGAATATATTGGTACACAAAGTACAAAATATTCTTCCCCAAATTATATGATTATTGTTATAATAGCATTAATAGAGATTAATCTTTAACTAGATTTGCTGTTTATGGCTTTTGCTTAATCTATGTAGCAACAGTTGCTATTTGGTCCAAATTATGGTACTCATCCTTAAAATCACTCTTTTAAGCCCTATCACATAATCAAATATTATAAAAGTCTAAAGATAATACTTAATATTTTTTCACCATTTATGCAGTTGAAGTCATTGCATTAATTGTAAATTGTTAGAAAAACTAAATTGTTTTTTTTATTTGCTCCAAAATGGATCTTAAATTCTGTGGTGCAGTAGTTCCACCCTGGAGCACTGCCGCTTTCCTATGATGTTCCCTCACAGAACCTCAGTTTATGTTTAAACACAAATCTAGCTGTTTGTACCTGGCGTGCTGCAGTGTCCATACAGTTCATAGATATACTTTCCTCAAAACATTCCAGGGTTTATTCTCCCATTCACATTTTGGACTTAAAACGCTATGGAGGGAGCACACTGCCATTTGTATCTCAAATCCAGTTTCTGTGATAGGCTGAAACTGAGTCTTCTTTTGTGCCTCTCTCCATAGATCAGTGTTCTCCAGAACTCTTGATGTGGTAGACTGAATCACCTTCACTCTATTCTCAGTGACTGAACTCTTCAGCTCCTTCAAAGTGTTCACTGGCCTTCTGTGGCTTCGCTAACAAGGCTTCCTTTGTTTGTGCAGTTTTGAGGGTTGATCTTTTTTGGACAGTGTCTATTTGGTCTGATGTTGCTTCTGGTGTCTCGGAATTCAGACCATACTAAACCCAAGTTGTTTTGTACCCATTTCCTAATATACAGAATGCCTTTATTTTAATGACTTTTTAGATTTCTAATTTACTTTTATGAAGTGTCATTGGGATGCTCTATAGTCCTTATTTCACAACTGAACTTTATATTTACAGCCCTGGTGCTGATTAAACTAATTAAACCGTCACACTGATTATAATGCCATAACTTTAACAAGTCAGTACACCAAATTTCTGCCTAGATCTGACTGGTCAACAGATTGCTGTTCTTTGAGGAACAACAGCACAGCCCTAGTAGGTCACACAAGCTTACAGAGAGAGAATCACAACGAACAAAGCGGTAAATAATGTGTCACAAAAATATTGGCTGTTCTTAATAATGAGATTCATGCTGCTTCTAAAAGTAACATCAACACAAAAACTGTCTTGAGCTTTAAGAAATTGTGTCCATGGTCGTGCAACAGATCAACAAGCCTAGGATCAACTATATCCAGAGCGTTGAGTGGACTGGTGTAAAGCCTGCTGCCAATGCACTCTGAAGCAGTGTGAGCACTGTTTTAAGTAATGAATCATTACTTCATCTGGCAGTCTGATGGACAAATCTGGGTTTGGTAGAAGCCAAGCAGAACACTACCTGCCCAAAATGCATTGTGCCATTGTTTCATGGAAGAATAATATTGGAATCACAGTTTTTATCACGTTCTAGACAATTTTGTGCTTTTTAAAGTGCAGCAACAGTTTAAGGAGGACACTTTCCTGTTTCATTGTGACAGTCCTCTCAGGCACAACAGGAAATCGATATAGAAATGGTTTGTCAAGAACTCGACCAGCCTGAATTAAATCCTGACCTCAAACCTGCCATCAAACACCATCCATTTTGATAGTCAAACCATGACCTAACAATAATAAACCCACATCAGTGTCCATTACCACCAATGTGGAAAACATTCAAGCTGTTCTGGCAGCTAAGAGGGTCTGTACAATAATGCTCATGATAGCCCTTCCTTTAACATTGTACATAATTTTGGAAGACTTTGATAGTTTTGTGCAATGATAGATTTTTTTTGGCCCACTTTTTTATGAAATATCTGTTCAGCAGGATTGATCTTAACATCCATTTATAAACGCTAGAAAGCACGTCTCATCTGCAATTGGTAGACTTGACCCTAAACCAACATAATTATAGAGCTGCCTTTAAACTGACTAGCTGAATTTGAAAATATGCACCTCCCTATAATTACACATACCCGAAAGCCTGAAAATATATTTTTACAACAACATGAGGCTAATAATAGCTTCTATAATATTATGTAATATCCTCTTCTGCACTACCAGCCTGCTAGCTTTGACTGAGTACAACTACAGCAAAGAAACAATTACTGCACGTTTCTTCCGGCAAACTTGTTTTCATGCTGTACACGCTCCCACGACAGATGTGCTGTTGTGAATGACTGAGCTTCTGTCCAGCCCCCACACTACATTAAGGTCAGGGTGTTCTCTGCGTGTGCCCTCATGATGGGTCTGCTATGCCATGCTGACCCTGGCGCGAGACATACGGCCTCCATTCCTTCATCCTATCTCCAGCCTGGCTCAGAGAAGGTCGCTTTCTTAAGGGGTCTGTCTGTGCTTCCGCCCCACATAGAGGATGTGGTGTTTGGTTTCTGCCTCATGCCACAAACGAGGGGGTTCGTATTCCGCCCCGCATAATCAGCGGGTTTGTCTGTGAGGAGAACGGCACATCTGTTTGGGGCCGGCCAAAGTAGATGCATTCATGCATTCTTGTGATGATGGATTATAACTCCCTCCCACGACTGGATCTGTCTCTCTCTTTTTTGCTGTCCTTTATTTTCCAAGATCTTACTTTTGTGATTTCTTTCGCTTTTCTCATACAGTTTTATCATTCTCTTTCATAATCCTTCTCACTAGCTTAGTGTTGGTAGCTAGCTTAGCTAGTTTGAAACCACAGCTCGAAAATAATATGAAATTATATGAAAATCGATGCATGTTAACAGTTGTTTTGCTTTTTTTGTAGACGGTGGCCATTTTGGAGCAACGCCTGACACTGACAGAGGACAAACTAAAAGAGTGTGTTGAGAACCAACACAAGATCATCTCTCAGCACCGGTCTATGTCTGAGAACTAAACCAGCAATCTGCTTGAGCTAACTACCTCTCATCATCCCTGTCCAGTAACAGTACCTCAAAAGAGTCAAACATTTGTTCTAGCCCAAAACTTATATCTGTGTTACAGATCACTATTGATTTGTTGACACTAGTTAATAACACATGAAACAATACTTTAATATGAGGCAGATGTTTTCTTTGTGATTTTTGCAATGAAAAGCGCAGTTTCAATAGAGAATTGTGCTGAGGGTATATCAGTTTCTGCTGAGTGTGGTCACCCTGTTGGTGTCCAATGCTGCAGGCAGTAGAACCAGAAGAAGGCATCAACTTTACTGTAATGCAATCCATCCTAAAACCACACACTGAAATCTATCCTTGGATACAGTTCTGATAAGAGTAACATCAAAAATGCCAACATTCCTTTTCTTTACTAATTCTTAGCTACTAGTGTTAGCTAAGCAGTATGTATTTTTCATATTTTGGACTAAATTACCTTTGTAATATTGTTTGTTTCACTGTAGCACTATGGCTGTATTACTATGCCTGTGACATTTTTCTTATGTAGCTGCAGTGAATGTTATTTTGTTATTAAACTTTTATGAGCGGTAGTAGTTTTTGTGCTGTGCATAGTTTTAGGCACAGATTTGTGCACTTTGTTCTCAAATAAACTGTTAATAAAATGTATTTAAAATGGTGTGCTTTCTGTGTATACAATTCTATGTTGTCCCTGCTGTATGTTACTGTAAGTTATGAAACACTGCTAATTGGTTAACACAGTGTTCCAGATGTGCTAAAGCTATAAAGTATGACAGGCTGTGTGAAGGTATTGATGAAATCTAGCATGGCCTTATAGCTCATTACACGATAAAGTTATATTTTTGTGAAATTTACCTAATTTAAGTACCATCCTTCCACTAACATAGAAATATTTAGTGCCCAAAATGTAAATTAAGATCTAACTAAATCTCTGGGTGCTGTGCAGATAGACAGGTGTCTTGTGTCATAGCTGTTACTACTTTAGCAGGGCGGTTGCTATAGTAACCATAGCATCAGCCCTCATCATCAGCATCCAAGATTATTCAAGAATCACAGAATACGGCAACTGTGTATATAGTGGCTATTTTACACAAAGTATTTGGTACAAGAGGTTAAGTTCTAATTGAATATATAGCCTATACAAAATTTAATATAGATATTTTACAATATAGTATAGAATATAAAACTGCAAAAGCAACAAAAAAGGTAGTAACTGACTTCAATTAGTTCTTTATGTTAGCATGTGCAATGTGAAACTAAGCTTTGGAAATGTTGTTGTCATTTGTCTTGTGAATGTACTGTAGCAACTGTTTTAATTTTCTTTAATTTACCCAGAACATGCTGGGCTTTGTTTACTCGTTGTGAAAACTGTAATGCCCTTCAGTTTAAAATCAAAGCCTTGCATTGTGCTTAAACATCCAGTAAATAACAAGCTAGTATTTTAAAGGAAAAACACCACCATACACCCTAAAGATCTACTTCGGTGTTTGTTGTCATGTAGTTTGGCCAGACAAATGACCTCTTCTGTTATTGTTCCCTAGAGAGAGGACTGTATGCCTGCTGGCCACAAAATATATTTGGCCTAACCATTCTAGTGTGTTTGAGTTACACAGCGTTTAACATTCATGGAAAAAGAAAAACAAAGCCGGAATTCTCAAGACAGCCTACTCTTTTTCTTCCAGTCTGGGGGCTTGGGTCTGTATCAGACAGGGCTTTGCTTTATATGTCCAGATAATTAGAGATTTGGCCAAAGCTCCCCCCCCCCCATTCAAACAGACAGCCAACATGATCGGGCTTGAGTGAGGAGGGACATTTAAACAACAACAAATAAATTTATTAGAAACCAATAATAAATGCTTGGGATTCAGGAACAAATGTAGAGAAAAGAAAACTGGAGCAATAGTCTTTCTTAGGCTGCACATGTGTGGCCCACAGAGCTGAGGGAAAAATTAGTCAGCCTCATTTTTTCTCTCTGTCTTTGGCCCTTTATGACGATAACATCTGGATGCATTTCACTCCATCTGCTGTGCGCCACTGCAGTTTTCATAGGAGCGCTACATTAAAGTTTAGTGTGACAGTGATCTCAGGGTATTATATAAGACTTTCATGATTTGA
Organism: Botia almorhae; assembly: GCA_036877575.1. Lineage (NCBI taxonomy): Eukaryota > Metazoa > Chordata > Actinopteri > Cypriniformes > Botiidae > Botia > Botia almorhae. The sequence continues at coordinate 57,659 of JAZGTJ010000458.1, forward strand.
AAAGTACAAAAAATTTTCTCTTATTTTTGAGTTAAGTTTGGGTCACTGTGCCTTTTTTCCAATTTCACAAAGGTGATTTTTAAAGTTAAAGAAATATGTGATTGGCTTTTAGTGTGAAGAAAAATCCATTTCAAGGAAAATTAAATGAAGGATAATTATATATGTAATTATATGGCTCTTTACCAAATAAATGTGTGTGGAAGGTAAATGTGTTAATTTTATAATGTGAGAAGCACAAATTGATATCAAACTGGTAAGGTAAACTTTTTTTTATTAAAAATTGGTTGCTTGGGACAATAATCATTTACAGTTGTGTGATCACAACTATACGAAGTTTTCATATACATGAAAATTGAGTACAGTTTTAATAAATACAGAAGTAATTCAGAGATAAATATAAGTTTTTCAGACATAAATAGTGATAAATAGAAAAATAACAGTTTTTGACAGTACTGTGTGTGAAAACAATTGTAACGCTAATATGTCTGCACATTCATTTTTACAAGTAAAAGAAACTATGTAAAATCATCATAACAGTGTTGAACATTTAAATTAAGTCACCTGCAAAAAAAGTGGAAAAACCTTAAAATGATTTTTAGAAACATCACTATATGATCCACTCAAAGCAAATTGATGAAAACCCAAGTGCAGTTTATTAAGCAAAACACACAAACATGAACAAAGACTCAACCATAAACCTCACCAACAACAGAGCAACAAAGCTAGACAGCAACATAAGGGCTTAAATACGCAAGACAATCAGGGTAACAAGACACTCCTGGACACAATTATTGACATGAAAGAACTATAAAGACTAACAAGAACAAAACATGACTTCAAAATAAAAGACCTAATAACAAATAGAAATAGACACATTACAGGAACAGCACATTATTTAAATTTTATAATGATTTTATATTTTTTAACGTCCACATATATTTTTTTATCTTCATAATATGCATATTTCCTAATACCCAGTAAGGAAAAGGACATATAACATAAAAATAGTTAATACATTTTTGTTGACATGTTGCCAAATGTCAATATTGGATATACATTTTTTGCTAGATTAGCACTTGCTAGTCATTATTTACACAGAAGGTAACTCGATGGGGTACCCAAAAGGCCCTTGTTGACCCAAAGGTGATTTCTTTTATGTTGACTGACATAACACCAGCAGGTGTCGGCGTGCTGTACTAATTGGAGGAACTATTGTGGAAGAATTGATGTGATTTTTATCCTTGTAAAAACTGAATCTGTTTTTTTCATTTGTACAGCTGTTGTACACCTGAATATTTTGAGAAGTTTTCATAAAATTCAAAAACAGACAGATGTTTATCAAAAAGCCAAAAGTTCCTACCACAAAAAATTTAACTACAAGTGTTTTTAGATTAAAGAACTGAAGCGACGTACCTCCTGGTCACTAATACTGCTCAGGCTTGGCTGGGCAAAGCAGTGCTTTATTTCCTGTTTCCTCTCCCTGAGTGAGTATTGGGTTTATGTTCGGGAATTCAGGCCATGCCTTTCCCCTCGTGAGCACAAAGCAGCCCACGCTAGAGCTGCAGAATGATGTTTCCACTCAACTCTTTTGCGCCTCTTCCAGTTTCCAATGAAAAATAAGAAACTAAGAAAAAAGACTAAGAAAAATAGTCTTTAATGAGTCTGAGTTTGGATATTTAAAAAATATTTAAATTTCCAAATGTCATGATTTTGTCATTCATTTTGTCTTTCAAACCTGCTTATAAATAGGTTGTTACTAAAGAGTGAATACTCTCAAATGAAATTTATAGTCTAGTGTCTAGTGTTATAGTATCTGACTGACAGTATTATTTAATTGTTTTAATTAATTAATTATATTAATTATTTTAAATTTTCAACCAATATCACTATAATACCATTGAAGTGTATTATTTTGGACACAATAATTGTGTAGTAAAAATATGTGATATTGTGACAGTGCTGATATGGTATTGTATAATCGTAAGCAATCTCGGCTGCTTTGCTAGTTTTCTTCATTTTGCTAGCTTCAGCCACCAAACTCTGTTGAACCTGGGGCTGTCAACGGGGAAAGATGGCCTTTCTCACAACACAACTTTACTTTGTTATGAAAAGGAGGGCATTTATTAGATGCAGGAGCATGTTTTTTCATATACAAAACGAAAGAAGAGACTTCTGAGCTTAGCTACCTATTATTACCCATACACAATAATTACATTTTAGCAAGAAAGCATCTGCCAAAAGCATAAATGTAATTTTAGTTGCACTTACAGTAGGTGACACTGTAAAAAATAGCTAATAAGTAGCTAATGACAGATGCACCAGTTCTGTAGAAAACAAAAGATATTCTGTGTGCTTGCTAATACGCTGAATGATGCAAAAAAAAACTTCTAAGTGATTTTTGTTGGTACTAATTTACCAACAAAGTCAACCTTATATTTTCTATCAGTTTTTATTTATCTGATCATATGGAAGGGATCATAGTTTGGCTGGTGCCTGGGAAATAAACCCCTGCTGACAGATGCTATAACTATACCATTATAATGGAAATGACAGAAATGATGCTGGCGGATGGCTTTCTCCAGGGTTGTTATAAACTTTTGTATAGCTCATGCTTGAATAGATTCATTAGAAGACTTCAGCTAAACAACTAACATGAACATAAGAAAATCAAACACAAATATCTAAATAATACTATGACTTGGAGTCATGATTAGTAATTCTGGAAAACAAAAACTTGTGACCCTGTTTGCAGTATCTTCACAGCCCAGAAAGCAAAGATTGTAACACACCACACCCACTTTAATGAGCAAGACTTTGTTTCTGTATGGTACTGTAACCAAACCACCTCTGATTTAGCTGCTATGCTAGTTTTAATTCATGGCACCTTACAAGCAAAGCTGTAATTAAACGTTTAAGAACATTTGCTTTTGTCTTTCAATTTTATGGGTGTAGGAAGGTGCCAGTCTCCTTGTAGTCAAAGATAACAGGGTGGAGCAAATGCAAAGTTTACCAATGAATCATCTTCACTAGTTTTCAATTGAAAAAATCAGTTGTATCATTCATGGAAGTGACCAGACAGGCCGCTCCTAAAAAATGACCTTGGCTTTCACACGCAGGAGGGCTGGGTTTGCATTAATGGATTTCTCAGTCTGAATCTCAGTGGAGGAAATGCCAATCAAGGCGTGGGAGTTTACACTACAAGGGTGGATTAGCACTTGAGTGGGCGTATGGAAAATGTAGCCAGTGCCAGTGTCATTCACTGCTACTGAATTACGAAACGCCACTTCATCCGATCCATCAGCTATAGTGCTCACCTTTACTAACGACATTAACATTCAACCACGTCTCACTAATGATATATGTGAAAGATCACTTTGTTTGAATTGTCCATGCGGGTATAGATATTTTTGCAGTGAAATATGGACAAATTCATCTGTGACAGGATATTTGTACTTGTTTGAAGCACTTGTACTTTTAAATCATAGTACAATTCTTTATTGACAAGGCAGGAATGTATGTTTTGTCTGCTGTATGTAACCCACCAATATTTGTGTTGGATGTTTACCTTGGAACAGTTGGCAGAGACTCGAATCCAACAGGAAATTAAAGCTAAATTTGGTTTCCTGACCATCATCCTATGCTGTTATACAAGATTGGGCATAGTGACAAAAAGAAATACAAAACAGTCCTTATTTAATGTGATTGTAAAAAAGCAGAAAATATTATCATTGTTCATGAAACTTCACTTTCATTATCTCAGTGTTACAGTGGAGGCTCTAGCTCTCGGAAGAATACTAACAGAAGTTTCAACGAACTACAAATCCCAGCATGCACCTACCTTGGATCGGATCATTTCCTGTTTGTCACCTGATTTCCTGATGTCACCTGTCATTAGACGTTTTGTGATTACGATTCTGTCTCATCTACGTTGTGTTTTGATTACCGTTGATAACATTGCCTGTACGACCCTGTTAATAAATCCTGTGCGGCAGATGGATCCTACTCAGTCCAACTCATCATTACAAAAGACTTCACCACCACACGATCCAGCGTCGCTCCTGCAGACGTCTTCTGATCTAACAGTTTAAGCATAGCAGCTAGCCCTTCACCAACAGCAACTAGCTCGTCTCACAACGCTGACAGAGAAACTGGTGACGGGTTTTTACCCTTTCCAGGGTGCGCGTCTCATGCCACAAAACCCAGCCTCGTCTACTCTCATCCAAATATTTCCGGTCCGGTAAGCCCGCACCTTGCTTTTCTGGAAAAGTTTGATGGTTCTCCCGCCCACATCTTCTGCCATCTCAAGGCATCCTGTCCCATTTGTCCACATCCAGATCTACGTTTGGTGAGTGCTACCTCCATTCCTCTAGCGCAGGGGTGGCGAACCTGTTTGGCATGAGCCAAAAAAAAAAACTTTATCATTGCAAAGAGCCACACAACAGATGCGCAAACAACAGTATATCTGTCACAATAACTTATACACCTAATTATATAACACACTAGTTTTCATGGATTTAAATTAGTCTACCTCCTTTTACTTGACTCAGTGGGACACCTGACATTCCTTGGTTTCCACAATCTTTTTCAGGTCTGGCTCATATTCAGTTGTGGCTACTCGTAGTAACTCTTTTACATGTGTGTCAGTAAGAACAGAGCGATGCTTTGATTTCACTTGTTTCAGTGTCGAAAAAAGTGATTCACAGACGTAAGTTGAGCAACGGGCACAATCTTCCAAAACTCCACGGTTCCATCCCTCAAAACACTTTTAAGTCTGTCATCCTCAGAAAGTTTGATTATTTCAAGCTGAGATGCTGCTTCATCTTCCACTCAAAGGGCCTTTAAACAGTCTGATTCAGCAGTGAATGGGTGGATCAGAAATGTAATCTGTGGTCTTTTTTGTCGTAGGCTGGAGAATCTGTCCTCAAAACTTTGCTCAAGATTTTCAAGCAGTGTAGTATACTGTGCAGTACTTCCTTTTACAACCTCTGCTTCTTGTCCACTTGCCTTCAACAAGGTTGAAAAATGTGTGAAGTCTCTCTTTTGTAGATGTGTTTTGAACAGCTTAAGTTTGTTGACAAATGCGAAAACACTCTGCACCAGGTCAGGCAGCATCTTTAACTTCCCTTGCAGATCCACATTCAGTCCATTCAGATAATGCAGCACGCCGACCAAAAAAGCCAAATCTGGTGCCAAATCCACTGGGGATCATGTAGCTCAGGATAGTCCTTATGTTTCTCTGCGAGGAACAGCTTCACTGGATTCAAAAGCTCAAAGAAACGAGAAAGCACATTTCCTCTTGAAATCCATCTTACGGCACAGTGAAGAAGCAAATCAGACGGAAGATCTTCATCAAGTTCATCAATGAGATTTTTGAACTGTCTGTGATTGAGAGCATGTGTACGTATAAAATTGACAATTTCCAGCACAGGTTTCATGATGTGGTCTAAGTTCAGCTTTTTAGACACCAAGTGCTCTTGATGGATAATACAGTGAAAAGTCCAATATTCTGGAAAATGGTCATTAGCTTTACACAGCCCTACAAGACCTTTCTCAGATCCCAACATGGCTGGAGGTCCATTCGTGACTGTTGCTGTTAGTTTTGATAACTGCAGATTTGTTTTTTCAACAACAGGCATCAGTGTCTCTTTCAGATCGATGCCACGAGTTCTGTCTTTCAGCGGCACAATGTCAAGCAGCTCTTTCCGCCTGACCTTTCAGTGTCTTTACCTTCTGCTTGCGAAGTTCACTGCCTTTGGGAAATTCCTGGGCTACAGCAGAATGGAGAGAGGTGAAATGGCGCTTGAGATTTGAAGCCTTAAAATGTGACAAAGTCTGGCATATCAAGCAGAATGGCTCTCCATTTCTTTCAACAAATAGCTCAGTGGTTAGAGCATGGCGTTAACAACGCCAAGGTCATGGGTTCGATCCCAGGGATTGCACATATTCACTATATAGTGATCAATGTGTAGTATAATGCAATGTAAGTCGCTTTGGATAAAAGCGTCTGCCAAATGCCTAAATGTAAATCCTCCCATTCAGATAAAAATGTTCTGCACTCATCTTCGTATTTATGCTTAGCTGTATGTAAATACATACTCATTTATTGCAAAAGTAAGTTTTGACATTTTAAACAGAACATGTACATGTAAATGAAGAGCCGCAAAACAGCAGTGAAAGAGCCACAAGCGGCTCACGTGCCGCGGGTTCGCCACCCCTGCTCTAGCGTTAAAAAATAACATTTCTTTGCCAGTTAATCTTTCTATCGCAGACTAGACCATAACTACATGGGCATTGATTGACTCTGGGGCAGAGAAATTCATGTCAAACGAATTTGTTCAAAAATATTATGTCCCACTTTCTCCTTCTGATTGCTGTCTCACAGTGGAGGTGCTAGATAGACAACCTCTTGAAAAGTGCAGATCTACTTGGTTGACTGAATCTGTTGGTATCCTCCATTCAGAAAGGATGCAATTCTATGTAATACCATCACCTCACTATTCCATTGTTCTAGGTCTCCCCTGGTTAAAGCAGCACGAACCCGTGATCTCCTGGAAAGAAGGGGTAGCAATGGATGAATGTAAGGTCGACATGGTCGCTAAATGGCCACAACCCAGTACCATAAAAATCTTTTGCAAAGATTCTTAGGTTTCATTAATTTTTACAGAAGATTTGAGGATTTTAGTACCCTGGCCTTTTCCCACATGTCCTTAACCAAAGAGAACACCAGTAAGCTGAAATGTTCACCTCTAGCTGACCAAGCCTTTCAGGAATTAAAGAAATGATTTACTATAGCTCCAATCCTTAAACATCCTAACCCAGAATTGCCCTTCGTAGTTAAGGTTGACGCTTCCAACACTGGTGTGGGGGCCATCCTCTCCCAACGCTATGGAGATCCTCCCAAATTGCACCCTTGCATCTTTTTTTCTCAAATTATCTCCAACTGAATGCTACTACGATGTGGGGAACCGAGAGCTGTTAGACATTAAACTAGCTCTTGAGGAGTGGTGACATTGGCTGGGGGAAGCCACCCATCCGTTCATCGTCTTAACAGATCATAAAAACCTAGAGTATCTACGTAGTGCCAAAAGACTTAACCCACATCAGGCTGTCACCTATCGCCCAGGCTCGAAGAACACTAAGGCTGATTCACTATCCCGTCAATCAGAGGAACTCCCTACTTCTCCTAACCAAGAATCCATTATTTTAAACAGACTCTTAGTAGCCCCAGTAATTTGGGACATTTCCACAGAAATAAACACATCTAACATCCAAAACCCTGCTCCTGCTGCTTGCCCACTCAATCTAACATTTGTGTCTGAACCGTTTCATAAGTTTTACCTCATCACTCTGGTTCACGAGTCACCCAGCTCCAGTCATCCTGGAATGAAACTTCTAAAGAATCATTACTGGTGGCTGTCTCTCTTCTCAGATACTATTGAATACATTAAGCAATATGCCGTATGCCAAAGTTTGAAAAGTCCTAAGCAACATCCAGCTGGCTTACTTCAACCCCTACCCACTCTCCAATGACCTTGGTCACACATCGCAATAGACTTTATCACTGATCTTCCCCCATCTCAAGGACACACGACCATATTAACCATTGTGGATAATTTTTCTAAAGCCTGTCGCCTCATTCCATTACACAAACTCCCTACCTTATTTGAAACTGCTGAAACACTTTGCAACAATGTTTTTAGATTTTATTTCTTCCAGAGGACATAGTATTTGACAGAGGTCCACAATTCACCTCAAGGGTCTGGTCCGCCTTTTTCAAGGGTCTGGGAGTTAATATCAGCCTCACATCTGGTTATCATCCCCAGTCTAATGGTCAGACGGAGTGTCTGAATCAGGTTACTCGATTCCTGAGATCGTACTGCCAAAGACACCAAGAGGACTGGAGTAGATATTTAATGTGGGCGGAATATGCCCAGAACTCCCTGGTGAAGCCATCAATGGGTCTAACTCGCCTTTATTCGCCTGGTCCGGTGAACCCACAGAACTCCCCTCAGTCATGGACTGGCTCCAGAGAAGTGAAGAGGTTTGGGAGAGGGCTCACACACATCTGCTACATGCGGTCAGGAGACAAACTACCCAAGCTAACGCCCATCGCAGATCACGTCCAAGGTATGCTCCTGGTCAATGGTTCGGTTATCTACCAAAGATCTTTGTCTTAGACTTCCCTGACAAAAACTAAACCCCAGGTATGTAGGCCCTTTTCAAATTGTGAAACAAATTATTCCTGTATCTCCTACTTTCCACATGTCTCTCCTCAAACCTGCTGGTGGTCCGGGGAGGAAGGCTGAGGAAGCAACCACGGGGACAGACCCCTCCGTAATGGTGGACGATGAGGATGCGTACAAAGTCAGAGCACTTCTGGACTCCAGGTGTCAGGGTGGTACATTACAGTACTTGGTGGACTGAGAGGGGTACGGTCCAAAAGAAAGGTCATGGGCGAATGCAGGTGAAATCCTGGACCAAAATTAACCAAGGAATTTTACTGGACTCATCCGGAGAAGCCAGCCCCTCGTCCCCGTGGTAGACGGTCTTTGTGAAGTCTTGATTGCCTAGAGCTGCATTTCTGAGCGCTTTCCATTGTTTATTCTGATTGCCTACCGTGTATTTCCTGGATTGTTTATCGTTTGATTCTTTGCTGCCTGCCCATATTAAAATCATATAAAAGCAGAGATAAAAAGCATATAAAAATCCTATCACTATATATATATACTATATAAATTGCATCCTATCACTGCTATGCGGATGAGACCCAATTCTACCTCTCCTTCCACCCTGATGATCCCACGGTACCGACTCGCATCTTCTTCACAACTTCTCACTTCAGATTGACGGATCAACCATCTCTCCATCCAAGACGGTCAAAAGCCTCAGAGTGACGATCAACGATCAACTGAGCTTCGCAGACCACATCTCCAAAACCGCTCGTACCTGCAGATTCGCCCTCTACAATATCAGGAAGGTCAGACCCTTCCTATCGGATCATGCAGCACAACTTCTCGTTGTAACTTCTCGACTACTGCAATGCCCTCCTTGCAGGGCTTCCGACTTGCTCCATCAAGCCCCTGCAGTTGATTCAGAATGCAGCAGCTAGAGTGGTCTTCAACGAGCCTAAAA
>JAZGTJ010000458.1:66840-111355 GCA_036877575.1 Botia almorhae
CAGCAGCTAGAGTGGTCTTCAACGAGCCTAAAAGAGCACACGTCACGCCACTGTTCATCCAGTTGCACTGGCTGCCAATAGCTGCTCGCATTAGATTCAAGGCTCTGATGTTTGTCATCAAGGCAACTACTGGATCTGCACCTCCCTACCTACCATTTTAACTCCTTCACACTTATGTGCCCACCAGGAATTTGCGTTCTGCTAACGAACGTCGCCTGGTGGTTCCATCCCAACGAGGGAAGAAATCACTCTCCCGGACTCTCTCTTTCACTCTGCCCGGTTGGTGGAATGAACTCCATATTTCCATCAGAATGGTCATTAGCCATTTTTAAGAAACAACTAAAAACTCATCTTTTTCGTCTTTTCTTCCGCGACTAATTTACTAACACACCCCCACTTCTACTTGGGGACAAAAAAAAAAAACCTTTCTTATACTGTGTTGGAAAACCTAAGCCCTGTGTATAGCACTTATTCACTGTTGTCTCTTATTGTAATCGAAGTTGCTTCCTGTCCTCATTTGTAAGTCGCTTTGGATAAAAGCGTCAGCTAAATGACTAAATGTAAAATGTAAATGTAAAAATTCAATCAGATAAAAGCAGGGTTAGGTTATAAAAAGATATCCTAAGCTTTGAACATCTCAAGGAGTACTGTTCAATCCATTATCCAAAAATGGAACAAGTATGCCACAACTGCAAACCTACCAAGACATGGCCTCCATCCACCTAAACTGACAGATCGAGCAAGAAGAGCACTGGTCAGAGAAGCAGCCAAGAGGCCCATGGTCACTTTGGAGGAGCTGCAGAAATCCACAGCTCAGCTGGGAGAATCTGTACACATCTGTACACAAGTCCTGTTTGCAGTTTGCCACAAGCCACGGGGACACAGCAAATGTAGAAGAAGGTGCTCTGGTCAGATGAGACCAAAGTTGAACTTTTTGGCCTAAATGAAAAGCGGTATGTGTGGCGGAAAAAAACACTGCTCATCACCCTGAGCACACCATCATGGCAGCATCATGCTGTGGGGATGCTTTTCTTCAGCAGGGACAGGGAAGCTGGTCAGAGTTGATGGGAAGATGGATGGAGCTAAATACAGGGCAATCCTGGAAGAAAACCTGTTGGAGGCTGCAAAAGATTTGAGACTGGGAAGGAGATTCACCTTCCAGCAAGACAATGACCCAAAACATACAGCCAGAGCTACAATGGAATGGTTTGAATCAAAGAATATTCATGTGTTAGAATGGCCCAGTGAAAGTCCAAACCTAAATCCCATTGAGCATCTGTGGCAAGACTTGAAAATTGCTGTTCACAGACGCTCCCCATCCAATCTGGCTGAGCTGGAAGAATTGGCAAAAATTTCAGTCTTTAGATGTGCAAAGCTAGTAGAGACATACCCCAAAAAATGAAAGGTGGCTCTACAAAGTACCGACGCAGGGAGGCTAAATACAAATGCACACCATACTTTTCAGATTTTTATTTGCCTAAAATTTGGAAAACCATGTATCATTTTCGTTTCACTTCACAATTATGTGCTACTTTGTGTTGGTCTATTACATAAAATCTCAATAAAAAACATTTATGTTTATAGTTGTAATGTGACAAAATGTTCAAGGGGTATGAATACTTTTGCAAGGCACTGTAAGTGCATGTTATTTGTCTGTGAGTATAACCTAATTGTACTTATTAACACACCTTTGATAAATGATTTGTCATCTGTCTGCTGTTATTATAGTATATGGGAGATTATATTTATTTATACTTAAAACATTTACATTAAATTTATTATTGTCATAATGGATGACATCAAACCAAGTTTATTTTAGTGGAATATAGCACAAGCACACTTTTCAAGCAAAATGTTTCTCTTTAAGTTTTAAAACAATAGATATAATATTGAAAATGAGGACAAAAAGTATCTGGACCTAAGTATAAAAAAATCTGTTCTGATAAAATCTCTAGGATCATGTTCTTCCATGTTTTGTTATGTAATACAGTTGCATTTATACATTTCATTTTCAAGGGGCTAAAAGTCTAAATGGGGGTACATTCCATGTACATGTATATAAACCAAATTTTGTTTTGCATGATTTTGCTGTAGAGGCAATTTAATAAACATCCTCAAGAAGCTCTGTTTACAGTGAGAGGCCTTTGGGATGAGAGGATGGAGACACAAGGAGCTGAAAGTTTGAAGTAACTACAACTCATCTGGATATATAATCCATATGGTCATTGTGTCTGGCCTAGGCATCTCATTCCTCCCATCATGCATCTGTGCTGAAATCAAAAGTTCCTTCTGTTGCACCAGCTCCTAAGCTGTATTCTTTTTTGTAAGCATTTGGATAGAATTAAAGGTAACATGACTTTTCTGTTTATAGAAATGCTAGAATCAGTTTTGACTGTCATCTGATTTCTGGAGAGCTGCATTATTTTTGGGCTAACTTTCATATTTTATGAATTAACAATGTTTTATTTTCTTAATTGCTTTAGGTCAACTTACCGCAGTAGGAATATGAACTTTGTGGATGAATACATGAAAGGGAATTGATAGTTAATGACATTACCTTTATATCTCTTTCCTACAAAAAAATCTTTTTTCATCCTTTTTCAAGTAACAGAGTACAATATTCACTTGTAAATGTAGCTTGTAGACTCGGCTTGTTGGTTCTTAGGACAAAATGTTTAATGCTCTCATCGCTTGTAAGTCGCTTTGGTTAAAAGCGTCTGCTAAATGAATGAAATGTAAATGTAACTGGGAGCATTCCATTCATAATCAACATTCATTGAAATAAGGCTGTTACGCACAGCTGTATTCTTAAAGGACCAGTGTACACTGTTATTTTCTAGTACACCTAAATTGGATGGTTACTGTAGAAACATACTATCTAAGGATAACATCATGCTTTACTGGTAGCAAACAGTTCTATCTATTTTCAATGCACTGCAAAAATATGGACTATCTACTTACTCTGCCCTATAAACATTTCAAATTATACAATCGTTAAAATATATAAAAACTAACCAGCTGCAACAAGCAAGATAACACTTTGTTGAATGCAGTTTTTATTTATGCAGCATCGCATTGTGTAGCCCTGAGTGAAGTCTTGTCGAAAATCATGCTCCACATAACTGTATAGCTGTCCATGAAAAAGCTGTCCATCTCATTGGCTGTGATTGTGTCAGTCATTGTAGAGAGCATTTTATTGGACAAAAAAATTTCACATCCCTAGAAACAAGACATCAAAATTTTAGTCTGTTTTTCAGAAAGGGAAACGTATATATATATCTGCTATGTTCTTTTCGCCGTTTAGTAAATATCGATACCATTAATAAAATATAATCAGCATAGTCTTTAAACTAAAGCCCAAAGCCACAAAACCCTACACTTGAATACACGCCACAGATAATTCATTATTTTGAGAGGGAAAATAAGACGCACTGCGTCTTTAAATGCTCCAACGTAGACTCCTCCCACCCCTGTGACGTGTTTCTTTTATTACAGCCTGTCAAACAGCCATCCGAAAATGACAAACAGGCGAGCAGATACAGCGATCATGAACTGGTCTATTCACCCGACATCTCCAAAACATTCAACGTGTTTTGCCATCATCATTATGATCTGACGGACTGAACAGCAATCTCTTATGGACGCCCAGTCTGTGTTTTCCCGTTTCAGCAGACTGCAGGAGGAAACCCGCGATGTGTTGGTGAGCGCACACACAATCTCAGCGCCATCACACTGAAACAAGAGAGCCAATCCACGAGTGTGGATATGCCCACGGGGAAACTTTTCATCGCCTGATTTTTTCTCTCCCTCTCATTATATCGCACACAAAAGCCTCGCCCCATCTCCCCCATGAAAAATACTCTCTGGAGCGGCGTGATGATGTCGAGCAAAAGCGCAGAATGGCTGCAGGATGAACTGGAGTCTGGCGGGGGCTCGCTGCTGCTGCTCGACTGCAGGTCGCACGAACTCTTTGAGTCTTCGCACATTGAGTCCGCCATCAATTTGGCCATCCCGGGACTCATGCTCCGGAGGTTAAAGAAAGGCAACTTGCCCATCCGATCCATCATCCCCAATAATGAGGACAAGGAAAAGTTCGTAAAGCGCTGCAAGACGGATACTGTGGTGCTGTACGACGAAGCGACGACGGACTGGCAGGAGTGCGGAACCGCGGGCTCAGTGCTGGGGCTCCTCATGCAGAAACTGCGGGATGATGGATGTAAAGCGTATTACTTGGAAGGTAAAAGATATGGATACACATACAGCAGGAAAAGAATCGATAATTCGGGAAATGTCACCCGGGAGTTCAATTTCCAGCTAGACCACATTTAATGCCTTCTCATAATTTGCTATTCAAAACTTTTAACGTTCACAGAGCGCCGGATTTGTGAGAAAATAGCGTTAACGGTATTACTTTATTCAAACAAAACATTCAAATGTTAAAACGGATTGAAATGGACTCCACGTTTGTCAGTGGGAAATAGTGTTCTTTAAGTTTTAACTGTAACGTGTACAAAGTTGTCACGATTACAAGCGCAGCGATTAAACGTTGACTTTAAGATTACGAAATAGTAACGATTCAGATAAAGAGAGAGACGTGCGTTTTAACAACCATAAACTTTCAAAAATATATTTTTTAATCTTTATAATTTAGAGTATCCTTTTACCCTAAAATCGTAAGTTTTGTTTTACCAAAGGTTTTTTTTCATTCTGGAATACGTGATTTGGCAACAAGGTTTTAAAAATGCTTTGAAGCAAGATGTTTCGAATTAATTTCTTAAAATGGGTCCGCCATGTTGTCTTTCAGAGGTAAAACAGGCGATTCATGAATGAACGACCAAAAGGCTGAATTACGACGCAGTTTAACGTTTATCCATACATTTTTATTCGATAGTTTATTCGATATTCGATGCAAACATAAGCATATGTTTGGCGTTTTGTCGTTTGGCGGCGAAATGGTTCTTGGCTTGTGTAATTCTCTGCATGGCCACCATTCACAAAATAAGCCCAGTTGCACTCGTGAGCTTTGATGAAACACATTACAGCTGCACGACGTTACTAACATTTAACACTCAAGCGCCACTATACTGAAACCCAGAACAGACTTTTTGGTGACACTTTATTAACATTTAAACGGATGTTATTTTCAAGCATGTTTCATGTTTTCTATAAATTAATTTCTTATGTAAAGGCATATTAATCAATGATCTGTTGTGGACTATTTAATTATGTTAATGGTGTTAATTAAGGAAATAATATTATTAGTTAGCCCTTTCATTTACAAACTTTTTACTTACTAACTAATAGTAACCATATATTATCTGGCTTTTTCTAGGAGGATTTAACAAGTTTCAAACAGAATACCCAGAGCATTGCGAGACTAACTTGGACTGCTCCTGTCCAAGCAGCTCTCCACCCTCATCCGTTTTGGGCCTTGGAGGACTACGGATTAGTTCAGATTGTTCTGATGGCGAGTCAGACCGGGAACCAGGTAGTGCCACAGAGTCAGAGGGCAGCCCCTTACCCAATAACCAACCAGCGTTTCCAGTCCAAATTTTACCCTACCTTTACCTGGGCTGTGCCAAAGACTCCACCAACTTGGATGTTCTGGGCAAGTACAACATCAAGTACATCCTGAACGTAACTCCCAACCTGCCTAACATGTTTGAGCACGACGGAGAATTCAAGTACAAGCAAATTCCCATTTCTGATCACTGGAGCCAAAATCTATCTCAGTTTTTCCCCGAAGCCATTTCTTTCATAGGTAAGTAGTAAACCTTCTGGAAGTGTACTTCCCATGTACCTTTCCATTTTGTATTTATTTTTGTGCATAACAAGACTGGATGTAACTTAGAATACATTTGTTCCTGTGAATTTAAATTATGAAGCTGCTACATTTAACCATCACCAGTCTGTACTTCACCATTCTCCCCCTTCATCTAAACTTCAGTAGTAGACACGTTAGGCACAGACACAAAAGTGGTCCTATTTTTTGTTAAGTTTTCACTATATATATATATATATATGTTGTGCTAAAACAGTGTGACCACAATTCAAAACATTTTCAGAGATGAGAAGCCTTTTGTTTTATCTGAGATTTACAGTAACAGTAAACTTACTAAGATACAGTAAACTGGCAGATGTTCTTCTTTGAAAATTACTCAACCATATAAGAATCAGTTAGGTCAGAAAAGGTTTGTCTGGGTGATGTACAACAAAATTACAAAATTACCGGAATAGTGAAACAGAGGAAATAGATATAATTGATTTGGTGAGTGGTACAGAAGTAATCTTTCTAGGCCATAAATTACAGTTGCATTGTTAATGGTGAACTGAATCATGTGAGCATGAATCAATTCAAACCAGCAAACTTTAGTTTGGCTTGACACATATAAACACAACTATTAATTTTAGGCATTTTGGGAGTTTAAATGGTCTTTAATTTGTTATTAGCTGGTTTTCACTATTTATTTCAGTAACAATTTGTTTCTTCAAAAGAACAAGGGCAGTATTGGCATTGCTTTCTCTTTGTATTTGTGTGTGGGCTGTGCGAGTGTTTAATTAGGTAATGCAAAATGTGCTGTCTGTGGTGGGCCTTGGTTAACACATTCTAAAGTCATTTCCTTAAAACATCCAGTATGAGGTTATATTTGCATTACAAAAGGTGCTTGCTTATTCATTTAAGTAAATTTTGTTAGAACAGTAATTCGAAATGAATTATTGAAGTTGTGACCAAGTTTTGTTGTTACAGCGATTTATCACATGAAGCCCTTTCCAGTGTTTAACTTTATATCTTACTATTTAATTATCAGCTTACAATTTTTTTATAATAATCACAAAACAGTTCTTGCATGCATTAGTTAAGCCTAAATGTGGACTGTTTTTAGTCAAGTAACTTGGCTTATGGTTTGTCCAATCAAAAATGGGTCTGACTGGGGACATTTTAAAATGTCATCATAAGTCATGATAAACTGTTTGCAAATAATAATAATAACAATGTAAAATAAATTTAGTTGATCATTATACCAGATACGCCACAGTTTGGGAATACAGAGTAGATTTTGGACCTCTGGAGAATGTTCAGTCCACTGTTTTTACAGAATGCCCCTACCCAGAATGGCAATAGCTAAGAGGTTGGATCAGTAAGGTTCATGCTTTGGAGTTATGATCATGTGTGGGTAGTTGTTAGTAAATGAAGAGTGAAACAAACTATCAAATTTGTTTGAATGCTTTGTTTCTTGAGCTCATTGGTTACATTTTTGTACATTTAATTTACATTTTTATATATATATATATATATATACACACACACACACACACACACATCAACTTTGAAGTGTGGCAGATGTGTACTTTGATTTTAAAGACAAATTTACTGTATAAAACCACAGGTATTTGAAATTGAAATATATTTTCCATCTGAGGATTTTTGTGTAACAATAGTCAGGGACTGCGTGTTATCTGTGACTAGAACCTGTTGTTCTGGTTTGAGCCGTTTGTTCGTTCTTAGTTTTTACAAGATCATAGTGTAGATCTTTCATTTTGTCAATTGTTTAATTGAGTTTATAGGAAATGTAATCTGTCAAATCTAAAAAATTTAAACAGTTAAAACTGTTTTGTACTCACACTGTATGACATATGACTAAGTTTTCTTTTACATCTTATTTTGCTTAAACTGGCACACACAAGATTGTCAAAACCACACAAGGTTCACATATGTTATGTGTGAACATCAACAGTGCATGTGTATCAGCATTAGAACCTAAAGCGACAGTAACTTCATAAACCTTTCTACACAAGATTTTCGTACAAAGGGCAAATTGGTGCACACCAAACGCGATCACAACATCCTGTGATGTGTCTGGATGTCATTGTTCAGTCTGTGAACAGTTTCGCTTTTGCTACGTAAACATACAAAGACATTTCATGTGACCTGTTCATGGAAATTATGCTGTTAAATAAACAGGAACATTAGGAGGGCTCGATGAATGATAGACGCTTCCTGTTTAGATGACAGAATGACAGAGTCAAGCATGACCAGTGGCATGTAATTGTGTTGTGAAATTGTCTTTTTATGAATTTTTATGTAGTTTAGAAAACCATTCTTTTACTCCGTAGCAAAAAGAGAAGACGCTCACTGTTAGAGTTTGTGATTTTGAGGAAGTGACCTTACTGTTCCAGGGTTCTGCTGGGCTGTGTTGTTCATCATCCATTACAAGAGGAGAAGAGGAAATAGCCACTTTACTTTGCCTTGCCTGGCATTAATGGCTCTGTAGTATGTCATTGCCCCACAAAACCGAATGTTCTTTGTCTATAAATAATGTATAGCTATAATCTTTTGTATTGACAGATCAGACAAAGTGAAAAAGTTCGGAGGGGGTCATTTCTCACTTGATATGTGTTTTTGAAATGGGTCAGAGAGGTGGTCCTAAATGGTGGTTATTCATCATGTGATTACATTGCCCTTTGGGTCTGCTGAGCTATCGACTGGAGCTGTATTGAACATTCTCCATTGGTCGTCTTTGAAGAGCCTGGTTTAAACTCGATTATAGGATATTACTGTAAAGCATGTTTAGTTTTAGTTCACAGCAGTACTTTTAAGCCGTGTCGTGTGTTTTTTTTTATATAAAGCTATATATGTATTTTTTAAAGCTGCTTATGCATATAGATACTTTCTGTGCTTAACTAGTTGCTGAACAGGAATCCTTGTATAACTAGACCGGTTTAGGCTATCTGCACATAGATCATACAAACATACATACATACATAAAAAAAAATTAATTACTGCCCCAATATGATATGATAATACGTATGGAAGACAGTAGTTTTTTTGCTGCTGCATTATTCATGTGAAAAGTTTGATAGCTTCATTGTGTCTGTAGGAGGCTGTTACATTAGAGGAACTAGATAAAACAGAAAGAAACAAAACAACATCTGAAGACATTTAGCTCCATGTGTTCATTAATAAACAACAACATCAAAATTTGTTAAGTGTGACCTTAATTAGGTTCATTTAATTTGTTGTTGACCGTGTATTTGTTGCTTTGATGGTTGTAATGATTGCATAAGCTCATTAATCGACTAGTTGACTATGCCTATCCATCCTTTATTATGAAGGTAAATTTCCTCTGGTAATTAAAAGGGACTGTTTTTGATAGTTGAACATAGACATGCCAAGTTTTTATGCTGCCAAACTACTGCTTTTAGATATATCTCACAGTTTATTTGCTTTAAGTCTGAAATGTAATCAGTTGGTGTAGCATGCAATTTTTATATTTGTTTTTTGTTTCTTAGATGAAGCTCGTTCCAAAAAGTGTGGCATCTTGGTGCACTGCCTAGCAGGCATCAGTCGCTCTGTCACCGTCACGGTGGCATACCTGATGCAGAAGCTCAACCTATCACTGAACGATGCCTATGACTTTGTCAAGCGCAAGAAGTCCAACATCTCGCCCAACTTCAACTTCATGGGCCAACTTTTGGACTTTGAGAGGACACTAGGGCTTAACAGCCCCTGTGACAACCGCTCACCCAGCGACCAGCTCTTCTTCACCACGCCAACCAATCACAACATGTTCCAGCTAGACACACTGGAGTCCACATGAAGGCCAGCAAAGAAAGCTGGGTGGGAGCAGCCACCCTTTGAATGTTTATCTCCCATCCCCAGGGGAGTTTTTTTACCTGGAGGACCAGGCCAGCAGCAATGGTGAAGGGTGGGATAGAGGGTGGTTACGCACATGGGGTAGATTTTCACAAGGGTACTGCTCTTGAAGGCAAACCCTTTGAAGCCCCCTCACCTACTCTGGTGGATTTTAATGCAGCTTTTCTTGCCTTTATTGAACTGACTGTTCTGTTTTTGTCTTTGTTGGATAAAAGAAGAAACAAGAGACTTTTGCACAGAGCTTGATACAAAGAAAGGGAAGCAGAACTGCTGTCTTGTGGCAACAATGCCCTCAACGTGTTTTGAGGGGTGCCAATGCACTGATTGGGATTTTTGTTTTTTAATCAGAGGAAATCTCACTCTGCGGAATGTAGGGTTGGATTTTTTTATTTTCACAAAGCAAAGACAAAAACACAAATCAAAGAGGTGCACGATACATTCAATACATGCAGTCTGTCTGTTTCTATGTATTAGTATTTTCCTCACAAAGTTCACAGACATAACTGGACATGCATAGAACATTCTCTAAAGTTGTTCCTTTGGAGCAAAGGCGTGTTGGTGACAGAGGCGAATTGGTCGTGACCAACAAAAACAAACATTGTGACCCCTCCCACCTTACAGGAACCTCTGTTTTTTTTCTACATTTGCAATGACCTAATGCGTTTTGCACAGTGGTGAAGCCTTTCACTTCTTGGCACTTAAAACCGGTACTCCAACACACATAAAGAGACATTCAGAGGTTCAGTTCTAGGCTGCGACGAGGCCGTGCAGCTGCGTGGGGTGGTTGGGCAGCGCTGGTGAGGGACAACGCACTTACTCAAAGCTCATTGTTGACAGATTGACAGTTTCAGTCCTAGGAGTCCTAACTTTTATTTAAAAAAGTGTTTGTTAGGGTCCATTCACCTTCTGGCCTTGGTGATTCTGATTACAGTATAAATACATTGTATTAATTTCTACATAAGAGTATATCTATTCATTATATGTATTTGGGCATGTGTTCCTCTTGAGCTGTCAGTAGATGAGCATTGAATGTTAAGAACTGTTTTTTTAACTACTATTGCTGCTCCTGTGTGCGTGTGGCAGCATCAGGGCAGTAAACAGTATGTAGTGAGGGCGTTTCTGACCACGGAAACGAACGAATGGACCTGAGTGAACAAGTGCTTGAGTTAACAGGGTTGCGTTAAGCTGGCCTTATATAACCTTTTTAATTCTTTTCTACTCTGACTGTTCAATACTATTTGTATCTCACTTTAGAAATCATTGTATTAAAAAGGTTTGTTCATTTTTAAAGAAATCAATATGTAGTAATAATAATGACTAATGGTCTTTAACGGGTCAGTCAAAGTTGTATTTGTTACTCTGCAATATACTCAAGAACCCTTTGCAGTATTTTCTAAAAAATGGCCTCGGGTTTTTGATTCTTCTACTTTTGATACTAGAATTCCACAGAAATATCACTTTGTTCGCTTTGAAACTGAAGTAGCTTTTCACCTAGGGTGTCCAAAGTACAGGGTGTGGCATCACATGTATGTATTGGGTAAATACATTTGATTCGCATTTCATCGGCTTTAATTTTACCAACAGATTTTCATAATGCTGACTCCTGTGGCCTTTAAGTGTACCTGAATATTTATATATTTAATATATACATTTTGCGCAGATATGCAACAGTCATAATACATCATTGTGGATGACTATTTCTCATGCTTGAAACAACTCTTCAGAAGTCGTCACCCAGTCTCAATAATGACAATGTTCTCAAGTCACCTTACACCCTAGGATTGAAATGTACTTCATTTCAGAGATTTTTCTTTTTAAGTTCAAATTAAATCTTAATTTCCAGCTGCTTTTTGTGGAGGAATGTTTGTATATGTAACAATGGGAAAGAGAATTTTTTGACATTTTTCTCTGTTTGTATATTGCCAGAACACAGGAACAAAGTTTTCTGTGGATATTTCTTGTAGCTACATAACAGTAAAAGACAGTGATGCGATAATTCAGAGTTAGAGTGTGACATAATGATAAAAGAGATGAGCGAATAAGGAAATGTATATCTTACCTCACTGAGGACTTTTTCAGGGATTTTCATTTGACAATATGTCGGCATCAAGTTACAGCTTCAAATGTCTAAGAGCTGTTTTATATGTGCTGTATACATTTTTTTTTAAAATACAATCTATATGTGTATAGTACTGGGCTTGGTAACCGGGCAGTTAAATTTTCTGGTTTATGAAGGATATAAAATTGTCCCCATGTATTGTATAGTATATGAAAACCAATATGAGACTTTGTACTGCAAATAAATATTGAATTATTTTTTGGTTATCTAGTCTGCTATGTGTATTTATTACACTTTTGTTGTGTCCATTTGTAATTTTAACAAACCTTGTGACTGTTCTACACTGTACCAGAATACTTCACTTTTTTTTCAGGTCTTATGTTGTTCTGGTTTCATTTTTCATTTTGTGTATAGCACAGGATTGTTGTAAGAAAGATGCACTTCAGGAGGTGTTTTTTGCAACACGAGTCTTACATGAGGTGAGACTTCTTCCCCCAACCCATTCTGAGGCATGGTTTCCTGTTGCCTTGTGGTTAATTTCAGACACGTGATGGCACCACATCCGATTGCTCAAACCATCACTGCTTGGCTTCCTCTTGTAACCCATGTTTTTTGAGAATGAGTAAAGATTGTGCTCTCCTTTTAAAGGTCAATGTGACATGCTCTGTAACCCCTTTGATCTTTGAGTCTTCAAAGAAGGTCACAAATGTAGATGGTAGCTATTGTAAAAATGTAGTTTTTAGGTTGTTTTTAGGTAGGTTAGGTATTTTTTTGGTTGTTTGTGGGGAAAAGTGCTATTGTGTGTGCGTGCGTGCGCGCGCATGTGCAGGGATATATACACACATGGGTGTTGCACATTTTTTCCATGAGATTTGTGCTAGTAATCTAAGATATCACAAATCAAATAAGGACTTTTCTTTAAGTCTGTAACTTCATAATTGGTGCGAGTAAATCTGCACTCTCTCCCTATGCGCATGTGCAGGGATATGCGTGTAAATAAGTGCATTCTTATTTTTGAATGCAAATTGCTACTTTAAGCCAAATGGGATGAAACCATGTTTAAAACAATGAAGGATGTGGCACTGGAGTGATACTGCTAGCTAATGATACAGCAACACTTTTCATAAGAATAACCTAAATCAGTCTCCATGATCACCACCTTATAGCACATTGTCACATACATTTATAGTTTATACATATTGTCTGTCTTTAATATACTGTATACATGATGTACCAATGTACTAAACAATGTTCCCTCTGTTACAATGTAATATGTTGACATCAAAATGCCCATATTTAACAAAAATATGCTGAAAATTCATAAACCCTCCTATATATGCTTTCTGATAGGGAGTTCCCCCATAAAATCAAGTTACCATCTTCAACTAGCATTATTATGAAGTTAAGTGTTCTTATTGCTGGTGTCATGCCATGAACCCTGACCTACAGCAAACAATATATATCAAAAAACACATTTTACACATACTGTATATTATTGTAGCTCCTCTATGCCCAGTCTTTTTAAAATGTATCAATTTTCACAAAGCCCATACTTTGAAAAGCCCTAGTTAAAATGCAGATGACCAAGCCAGTTGATTGGAACCAAATTTGCGCTCGTGAAACAACACGTAATGCATCTATGTTTGTCTTTTCACTGGCAGTTAAAAGACAAGGGAGAACAGAGGACACTATATTTGTAAACATAAATCCTGCACTTGTGATCATAAGAACAGCAAACAGTATGCATTACTCTACACTGCACAAAACAAAACAGAACTGAACAGTCATGAATTTTAACAAATAATAAAACACACAGGCTCTGATTTAGAAGTGCCAGATTGTCCTAACAGAGTTGTCCAGTTCATAAGAGCAGTCAGTTGCCCACTGAGGAGAGTCTTTATCCAAGCAAGGAAAGTCAGTCACATGCCAAGAAGTGCAAATTGTCTGCCACGTAAGGAAAATCAGTTCTCAGTAGTCAGCACTGGCCTATCAGTGAGAAACTCAATAGCTACTGGCAATAGTTCAGTAACTACCCGTGGCAAGTTATTCGTTTTGCTTTAGACCTTTTGGCCCATCATAGGCGTCAATACTACTGTGATAACTGAAGCCACGCCTTTCTTTGCTTATACGTTTGGGCAGCATTTTACAAATATTCCCACATAGTGATGTAGGTATGTGGGGGAGGAGTCAATCGAGATGTTTTGGGCAGGTCTGGATCAGCCTTCGAGTTTAGATAGAATAAATTGTTTTTTGGGAGACTTTGAGCTTTGTAACTTAAGATCTTGTACATGCACAGACAGCTACATATCACTAAAGTTTAACGACTCCTGGAAACAACACCTATGTGACCATCAAACAAGATTTTTAATCTAAGGCAGTGTCCAGCATTGTTGAGATCAGCTCTTAGATCTATATAATGGGTGGATAAGTCGTGATAAAAACAGACCAGTGGGGCAAACACTGAGGAGCATTGGAGGCTCTGAATGCTCCTGCTGAATTTGCCCACTAATGGATAGGATTAATAGGACATGGCTTGTGGAGACAAAAGTGTGAAAGTTCTCAAGATTAGATTTTTCATGATCATCAGATTTATTATAATCATGAAACAGAGCTAACTAATCTTCCAGCTTCTTAGTTTGTTTCAAAATGTGCCGGGGGTTGGGATGTTAGATGACTACAATCTGACTCAAAGGTTTCAATCTAATGGGGGTTGAGTGATAATGTACATGCAAAAGATCTGTGGGAGTGCTAGTGTCTTCAGGGTTTATCCTAATTTTAGTGAGAACTTGGAAGGGAGGAGACAATTTTGCATAGGCTAATATAAAGTCACATGCTAATTCTTTTAGGGAATAACAATCTTATGGGACAGACAGGTCAGGTTGGACAGGTTTCCATTTTTGTGTTGTGTTATCATTGTTATGAACTTCCATGAATAGACTCTGTTTCAAACAAACCTTCTCCTAGGGTTTGTTTAGGTGGGCAGCAACAATAAAATCTGAAGTTGACAAACACTCACTAAAGGAAATTTGTGGAGCTTTACCTCACAATTTAATGTGAGCAATCTGTTTCCTCCACTTAACTGTTGAATTAAGCATAATGTTCTCATGTATGTGTCTGGTAGAGCTTTTCTTATATGTAATATCTGGCTTTCTGTAAAATGTAAACTGTTGACCTGTTCAGAGTAATTATTACTCACATCACTGTTGCCCCCATTTCAATTCTATTGCCTGAACTGCTGTCCTTACCTAGATTCTGATACACGTGTATCACGTGCAAGACCACACAACATCCATCATGACATTAAGACACGTCTGCAATACATCAGCACTCTCCACCTCAATATCCTTTACTTTGACATCTTAGAAGGAGTTTGTCATGTATGTATAAACAGCTCTTTGAAAATGTAAGAACTATAATTTTCTTTATTTGTCATGTAAAATGTAGCATTATCAGGCATGTTAACTGGCATGACATTTTTATAACGGAAATTTTCCACGCACACACACACTCATAAGAAACCTGTAGGAACACGTTTATGTTTACATGGTCACATACAATAAGCTTCCCTGGCAGACAGGGTGTGTTAAACCACTTTCCTTATCCCTTAAATGGTGGAAGGAAAAGCGTTTGCGTTTACATAATGATTCAAAATGCCGCTTTCTACTAAATCCATGCAATAAGCTGTTTTCTTGCATGTAAACGCATTTATTGTTTACTCCATGTTCATTCTCAGCCAAGAGACCAATTTATGGTGTTCAAATCCTCTTTTGGTCCAAAATTATTGTCTTATGCAAAGTTCAGTCACAGGCAGATGAAATATTTATTGCACATGCTTACATATTCTCCCGCATCTGTGTAAGTATGAATGGAAGTGAATGGAACATAATATCTTGAATAAAAAATCTGAGCAGTAAATCAGCTTATTCCTACCATCTTAATTAAACTTAACTTGATGACTCAATCTGGATACAGTTATCTGGCAAAGCTCTGACTAAGGAACAGGGGTGGTGGCAAGACTGCTGACCAAAGCCCTGAAATCGCCCCTTTAGACCTTTGTTTATCTCTTATTTGTTAGAATCTCTGATTGGTATTTCCAGCTCTAGACGAACCACTGAACCTTGGATTGAAAATTGGTTTTAAAGATCATTTCCTCTCTAGATAGCTTGCAATACAAATCTGCCCTAAGTAGTGTTGGCTGTCAATGATTAACAGTCAAGCTCTTAGCCAGAAAACTCACTCAGCCTACAGTTATAACTGTGTATGGCCCAGATGAGTTGTGTGAACGCTTGATTTCTAGTCTTGCTGCTTTCAGTTGTATCCATACCGTTGACTTTCTGTTGTAAATTTAATTAAAACTTAGTTAATCATATAATGAATATACCCCGCACCTTCTGCCCTTCTGTCTGTCAACTACCTGCTATCACAGACAGAATCTGCTGCCTTTTGTTCCTCACTCTTTGAACTGATATTAGGAGAGGTCTGTGGAATTCTGTAAGATAGATTTAGTACACTGTTAATGGTAGCTGATCTAATTAAGACAAACAAGGGCTGAAAAATATGAATTCTGCAGAGGGGAATCGTAAACTGAAGAATCCTTGTGTCAATTCCACTGTGATTATATATTACAGGCCTCTTTATCACACTTTCCTTTTTGGGCCAAAGTGTTGCTGTGATCAGGTGCCTCTGAGCTACAGTTAGTTTCTAATAATCTCTATGAACCTTTCTAGTGTAGGTTTCCTTTTACATTTACATGTATTCATTTAGCAGCTGCTTTTATCTGATGTGACACGAGTGTGAAATACTACAACATAAGTGATTCATCCTAAGGAGACAGTAACATCATCTAGTACAAAGTACTGTGTTCCTCCAGGGCTAGTTAATGAACTACTCTTTTCTACTGACTCAGGGGCCCTTAATATTCTTCCTCCTCTGGCCGCTAGCTCAGCATTTGATACCGTCTGTGTGTAACTTGCCCTCTTCAGTTTGTTTCTCTTCGGAAACACGAATCTTCCTTTGCTTCTGTTTTGTAGGTGTACTTAAGAAACCAATTTTTGACCCTTTCATTGCTTAAATAACATGCTTTCCTGGACAAGTAGTACCATTACGGCCCCAGTTTCTTTTATATGCTGGTGATACACAAATCTACATCAGACCCTAAAACATAAAATGCAGTCATACCATCACCTATTTCATTGTTTGCAGCTGTTTCCATTTCTTAGCCGCAAAAAGGAGTCAATCCTACACAAACACTGCAAGCTGGAATTGGGCCAGAACTGTTTGGCAATCTATTCAGGATACTGGAGTCATGAAACATTTGATGACTATGTAGCCTAAGATTTTACTCTGCCAGTGGAGATTATTTTTGGAGAGCGAAATTCTTTCTGTGGATTTTTGTTCCTGATGCTAAAATGTTTGCTACCTAATTTTGGATTTTCATAATAATGTTGCAAAGTACCACATGGGGCGTATCAGGAAATCCATCATTTGGTTCCTTAGCCTGCAGAACTAATTATGACTTTAATAAAGAATGTCCTAAATCATCCATGACTAAAAAATAATTTTCCTTTCTGTGGCACAACGCAGTTGCCAAAGTTGAAGGAATCTTGCAACAGTCCCCTAATACGATTAGCCAAGCGGCTAGGAACAGGAAATTGAGATTTGATGCTTTGCCTTCATTGGAACTATGGAGAGCTATGGAGAACTGTGGAGAAAAAGCAAACTACATCTGTCAGAAAAAAATGACAACACTGCATGTTTGTTTCTCATTTTGGTTGCTT
The DNA here is from genome assembly GCA_036877575.1 of Botia almorhae. Classification (NCBI taxonomy): domain Eukaryota; kingdom Metazoa; phylum Chordata; class Actinopteri; order Cypriniformes; family Botiidae; genus Botia; species Botia almorhae. Next base: position 84,332 of record JAZGTJ010000458.1, read on the forward strand.
GGAATGGATAGAATTAATAATTTAATTGTGTCACCATATGGAGTTTAATAACTAGTGGAGAAAAAACATTATGCCACACTAGACTTTTCACAGACATATTTTTTCTTTAGTACATCATTTAAAGTTGTTTTAATTTGAATTGCACACTTATATTACATATCAGTGAGGCTCAGATTAAATTGGAGCATGGTGAGTGTTAACTAAGTCTGTTCTACTGTTTTATTCATGTTTCTGAAACATTGTAAATAGCCCACCAGTGTCCTCAATGGACTGAGCAGCCACGAGCCATACTTACTGCTGCTCTGCCCTTAAGATCTAGCCAGTATGATCTTTCTTCTGTAGACCACAAAAAGAGAGGTTAGGCAGGATGCTCAAAGCTGCCTATAAAACCATAATATTAGGTACCATAATTTCACCCTGTTCCTGGCACAAAGCTATTGTATGGCTTCAGAATACATAAAATATAGTCCACTAATTGTAAGGACTACTTCCGTTTTTCTATTTTTTGTCTTTACAGCCCCTGACGACCAATTAATTTTGTTGTAGGGAAACAAATTTGGTACAACAAGGTAGGGGATGGCGTGCTTTTTTTAGGGGGTGAACTGTCTCTTTTTCTCCTCAGAGAAAAGTCTGCCAGTTGTAAGGTACATGGCGACATTGACAACCCAAAGTACAAGTGCTACAGTCTCTATGATATATCTCACTCATTTTTACATGTTGCATTTGGTGACAGCCACAACGTAGTTAAATACGAGACTAATTTTAATACAATCTATAATTTGATATAATCTGATATCTAGCAAATGGTGTAAGAATATGCCCAACAGAGGGAAAGAAAGGTGATTACTGTGGTTTCAGTGTGTAAGAATTTGGTTTGGTGGTCAAAAGTGGAAAATATTGTAATTCATTCAATGGCCTTTACACTCTGTATGCTAATGATTGTTAGCCATGTGTTACAAAGTAATGTTTGAGTGCTTTTGGATATGCCTGCAAGAAAGTGCTTCAGACAAGTACATCTAAATGCAAAGACAGCATGACAGTAAAAGATTCTGGATTTAAGTTCATTTCTATGTCATCTATACGCTATAGTGTACTGAAAGATGATAATATTAACTAATAGCAGATATACACATTTACATTTTTTAGTCCTGCTTATTTGCCAAAAAGGTCCATAAATATTAATGACATCATCTGCTGTCAAAACTAAACCTGGATTAGAGCATACAAATTTAGGATGACATGACAGGTATGTAAATATGGAATTTTTCTTTTTGAAGGAGCTATTATTTTAAACCCCTAATACTTAAATGTACAGGCCCTCAAAGCAGCCTAATCTTGTTTAAAAGTGATGTATGGAGTCCAACAGCAGGCCCTTCAGCTAAACAAGAAATTTTCTTCCTGTTAGAACATCACACTTTAAAACACTGTATTATGCAACACGCGTGGGCGTGCACAAAGCTGTTCCTTTAACTGAGAACTTCATTCATCTTTTTCAGTCCTGTTGGCATTCGATTGGTTTCTGTGTTAAATAATAAGCCACAATTATTTTTGTGGACATAATCATCATCCTAAAGTCCTATTGACACTCCAAACATAACAATATAAGTGGTTTCTATTGTGATGCCTTTCTCAAGACCGACTCAGTTAAAATGATAATACACATTTTAGGTCTGTTTACATAAGTTTTTTGTGAACAAACCAACATGTACAATAAAGTGTTAGAATAATTTTAGCTAATGCTTATGTAATTGCCCAGTTTGTGTGCTATAATTTCAGATATTTTAAGTGCTTTTATATCCTGTCTGTAAAAATAAACAATTAATTTAAACCATCCTCTTCATCAGCTGTGTCCTTTTTTGAGATTTGCCAAGATTTATTTGGTAAGCCAATCATCTGCTTTTTATTTATGTATATTACACAACTGTGTAATATTTAAGTACTGTCACATAAAAAAGAATGCTGTCAAAATGAATCCCCACAGCTACAAATGTTTATATTTACTTAATATAAATACACAACATTTAGAGATATTAATCAAACTGTAAAATTGGTGATTCAGTGTCTATAAGGTCAATCTTTTTTGTTTCATGAGGTTGCAGTTGTTTCTTTTGTTGGTATAGTGCTTTTGTAGACTGAGGTGTAGTTTTTAGCTCTTGAGTTAATAGCAATTAATAATAGCAATAATATTCATAGCAATTGATAATATATTTTAAGTTCATCATATATCCCTAAAGTGATGAATACAGTAATTGTCAGAAGATTGCCTAGCTCAGACTGCCAAGGTTTCAGAAAGGGAAGAAGTCACTATGCAGGGTAAACTCTCAAAGTTTATTGAATAAGAGCACAAACTTAGAAACAAGCCAACAGAAAAATGAGAATGACACCCCCACAAACAGGAAGCCAGAAAACAGGGAAGTGGACAGGTGCCAGGAAGCAAGCGTCCACAGCCAGGGTGAAGAGAAATCTTGCCAATGGCAGGGACAACCAGGATGCTGGTGAGAAAACAGGAATACCACAAAGGGAGTTGGGCCAAAGACAGGGTCAAAGCTGGAAACTAGAGGGGAACTCTGGAAACGAGGCGCTGGATGGACAAATGTTTCTCTCCTCAGTTTTGTATGCATTACATAATCATAGATTTTTTTTAAATCTGTGTTTTTTAGATGAAGTTAAGTGGGGCCTTGCTGCAGCAGGATCTGGGGCTGGTGGGTGGAGAGAGGTCACTCCTTGGGTCGGTGACTTTCCTTAGAGATGGGGAGAGCTTGATTTTGGATGTGACAACACTTGGGCAATGCCAAATGCTAAAAAACTGTGAAAAACTCCGGAACTTTGTTAAATAAACTTCATAAAATAAATATATTGATTGTTATATGTATACATTGTTATATGTTACACAATACACATTTTATAAGGACTATCAGATACATGCGTAAATATAGCAAAACATAATGAACCTGTAAATAAGCACAGACCGTGACTTTGGCTTAGATCAGAATATTTTCTGAAATAACTCTGGATTCCCCTTTTATAGCTGAGAACATTGTAAACTGTTCAGTAGCTATAACAAGGTCAAAAACTGTGTGGTTACATAACGTGATGCATCCTGCCACAGGCATCAACATAACTACAATAGCTACGTGATATGTGGGGAAGAACCTTTTCGGTTGGGTCTTTTAGACTGAGAAAAGTAGGCTCTTCCCATCCCAGGTTACATAAAAGTGACGTGTCAGGGTAGGACAACGTCTGTCAGGAACAATGCAAGGTGAGGCATGTTTTCAGCTTCTCACACACCTCCAGTACTGATGACGAAACCTTTGTTTTTTTTAATGACTGACTGTAGCGGCGTGCCTCCCATGGCCTACGTCATGGCATAATGATTACTGATAAAGAATCTGCAAATGACATGTAGCTGTGCCATTGTTTTTTTGTTTTTTGATTGAACAAAATAAAATGTGATTGGTCAATCTACAGTATATGTAGATCAGACAGTCACTTCCTAAGTGGCCAGAATTACCTACAGTTACAGTTAGGAAATTAGGTAGAATGACAAGTGGTTTTAACAAGTGGTGACAATGATTAAATGGACTTTGTTTATGCAAGCAGCAAGAATATATTTTTTAACATGTTGTGTGGTTTGAAGTTCAGTTCAGATCAGATTTCTGAAAATGTATTTGTCAAAATGGTAAGATCACATTTCATATGGCTTTTTTTATTTGAGATATGACATATGTAATTTCATACACAAAGGGCAGCAGGCAGCTGTTAAATTTACTAATTTTCCCCCACAAGCAGCGCTCACTGTGTAATGAACGAGTGAATGATCGAACGAGTGAGCGGGTTCAAACACATTAAATCAGCAGCTAAAACCTCAGTTCAGGTGGTTTGTATTTCACACTGATTAGATTCCATCCCCATTATTGGTCAGTAGACCATGAGCCTCTTGGTTTCTTTTGCAATAGCGCAGTTTTTCTGCTTGAGTTCAGACACAGTGAAATGGATAACCATGACCACTGAACTGGAAATCCACACCTTGACTCCTTTTATAATCCACACCAAGAAAATCTGTACATGTCTTTAAAAGTTTGCCCTACCTGCTGAAATAAACAGTTTAAACCAACCTCTGATGATTTGCCTGCCCTTGCTGGTTTAGCTGACCTCCCAGCCAGGCTCATTTAGCTGGAAGGTCTCCAAGCCTGGCCTTCTTTAGTGATCTAAAAAGAACAGACCAGCCTAAACAACTTGAAGTTGTGGAGAGCTAACCACCCTAGCATGATGTTTTAAAATGTTTTCAGCAGGGCCAGCAATAATTTATCTTTTAGCAAACACAGACATCTACAAATTTTTGTCCTTTTCTCTTTCTCCTTCAATAATCCTCTTTTCCTCTTCTCTCTCTCTCTATCTTGTCATCTGTGTGGAAAAAAACTGAGTTGGGCAGCTGGCTGATGATAGGACTGCTGTATCCGGTAACCAGTTAAAGTTTAACAGGTGATTGAGAAAGGCCTCACTTTGCTCTTGTGTCTTGCTCTTAACAACAGAGGTGTGTATGTGTGGAGATGCATGAATCACATATACACACACTGATGTCATCCATTAAATCACAATAAATCTTTGTTTAAATCTTAAGTTGTTTACTTAGTAATTATTATAATGTTAAGGTTTATATTGTCAGCACTTGTGGAAACGTATTAGTATAAATAATTTTACAAATTAACTTTTTACACATAAGTTAGTGACATGAAAGTGTGGTGTATTTATACAGCATCCATAATTTAAAGAATATACCTTTCCAAAATTGCATACACATGCAGCTAGAGATTAATGTTGTCAGATTGTACAGGGCCTGGTTGTGTGCTGAGCTGATAGGCCAGTGTAAATATCTAACTAGAAACTCTGTTGACACAGTTTAAATGCTATTGTCTCTACCTTTGTAGCAATAACCTATTCACAATCCCCCGGCTAATGCTGAGCCAAGACTGAGGACTTGTTACATGGTCTCTTGCCAAGTAATCACATGAAGAAAATTAAACAACAAATTAATCTGAAATGTTTAAACGTGACTGAAGAAAATACATGTAAAAGCACAGCTGATCTTTACTGTGTTAAAGAATATTATGTTAAGTTAAACCAGCAGTCCTAACTGGTTGGCTGAAGGGCAGATGTAAGTATAGCAGACCCTTTATAACTTTTTAAAAAAGGCTGAAAATTTTAATTACATGGCTATCATAGTCAAAAGAATTAATAGTAACAGTATTTTACATGTATTTTTAAAATTGTAATAAAAAACAATGCTGTCAGTTCTTATTTAGTTTTGTTTACTTTGTGTTTTCTCTTTTGGTCTAATAAATCACGCTCACAATAAGAGTCTAGGAAAGCAGAAAGAAAGTTTATAACCATTGTGTCTCCTAAGGCAAAATGTTAAATTTACGCAATATCACCACCACCTCCTATGTTATAATGTCAACCAGATACCCCTGATACAGAATACTACTGATTTTTTTATGATATTATTATATGTGTAGTATTAACCCTGTATAATAATATCATGGTTGTTAATATCACGATTATTGTCAATGGTGTATACTGGTATATTTTGACACCCCTAATTTTTACCTTATTTTTATTATTATTATTTATTTTTTATTTTTTTTGACTGGTGGACTCAGGTATTATAGAGCAATAAGTGACCACCACCAAATGTGGTTCAGGACCCTGAACAGAAAATAACTGTTCACCACCAATAAAAAAAGTTTTAAAAAATGTGTTTTTCTCTAAGATCATGGAAAATATTCAGAAGAGCACAGTTGTCATAGATGTATAACATGTTTCTCCCATTAAGAGCGTCATTCTTTGCCCCCATCCCAAATCAATTTGTTTCCCTGGTGCTTTGCTGTAATCCTCGTTTAGATGCTATTTTCATAATGCGTGCATCCAGCTTTTTATTCTGAGCTGAACAGTGCGATTCAGATTAAACCCAGGGGTCAGGAAAAGGAAACACACACTAATACTCACCGGAAGAGAGAGCAAAATAGACAAAAGCTTTACAGCAAATTACAGCAAATAATGTTGTGCTGCTTTACTTCATAAGCACAAAATAAGAAAAAACTTGATCATTTGACAAACATAATTTCTAGTATAAAGCAATTCGCTTTCTAACAATGGCCATAAATATAAAGATACCGGCCAAACGTTAAAACATAAAGGTCATTCAATTGCTTTCCTTTTGCTGAGATTAATTATTTACCTTGCAGTGAAAAAAGCTATTTTAATTTCTCTTAAAATATTTGAGTTTAAGGCAAGTATTTTACTGTTTAGATACCTGCATGTAAGTGTACATAGAGTCCTTATGACGTGTGTGAAACTGGATTTAGATAGTAAATTTGCTTTTGTCTTTCTGGTAGACTCTGAACATGTCGATATTCAGATGCTTTGCAAAAGGTCAATTTCTGTTGCTATGATAAGTGTTCAATCTATTTAGGGTAAGGTCATGTTTGTCTTCTAATTACACATTTACCTTTGTATCAATGAGTTGTTTATCGTCTGTGTTGCAAATGATCAAATGTAATGTTTATAACATTGGAGATAATGCCTCTGTTTCAAACCATAAGATTCCTTCCTAACTGAAATAGGACCTCACAGTGATTAATTTGGAATGCTCTTATGCTCTAGATTGGCAGAATCACTTGCATAAACTGTGGGATACATATGTCAGTCTTTATAAGCTAAATCTAAATTCAACTCAAAGTCTAGTCTGAATTTTGCCAAGCTAGTAACATACTCTAATTAGGATACATTGCACACAAATATCTGGTAAAACAATCTAATTAGATTATTTACTATTTTAATCAATACTTAGTAATTAGTAGTAATTAATGAACTATGAATAAATATATGAAAACTTATTTTATTTTTCCATATTTGTATAGCATGTCTCAATATGTCATAATGCATGCTGGGACTGCCTTATATATAAAGATATATATATAAAGAATAGATGTGACGTGTATGTGACAAAAATCTTAAATATTGAATCAGTAGAGAGAAAATCACATAATCCACAGCAGTGATAGTGGCCTCTAATTAGCTCATATTAGCCCCATTTAACCTCCCAAATGGCAGAGAGAAAGTAGCAATGATCTTGTGTGAATCTCAGGGGCTGGATTAGTGGCCATTATAGTGATTACATTTCCCTGGGACTCCCACTGATCTTCCCTAGAATAGATAGAATAGATGATTATCTTGCGAGTAGATAGATAGCATTCTGTGCTGTAACGTATTGCTGGGTGATGACAGGTTGAAGTCTATAAAGTGTAACTATGCTATGGGTTGATTCATGTGAGTTGCAGCAATGCATTTTATTTAGTGACATCTGGGAAACCTGCAGGATTTTATTGCAAGGTACACACAGAAACTGACAATGCCCCCAAACCCCTTTAGAAAAATACATAGAACCTTTGATATAACTCTTATATGTTTTAATATGGAACAAATTCATATGCAAATAAATAATTGTGTTATATAAGGATGAAAAGGAGGAAAATAAAGTGAGGACAAATTTGCTACATCAACATTTATTCAACATATTATTTCCTATTATATATATTATTTTAAAGATATCATTATTATAATTATTAGGGGTCAAGCTCGTATCCTTTAGTGTTAGTGTCATCTTCTTATTTTGCTGCAGAATCCATGGCAGCCCATAGAATGAAAACATAAGAAAGTTATGGCACACAGATAGAAGACAGTTGGATATGTTAATGTACCAAATTTGGAGTCTCTAACTCAAACCCTCTAGCACCACCAGCAGTTCAAATTTTTACTTATGCTTATAATTTTTGACTAGTCAGTCCTAGAAACAAAATTTCCTGGCTCAGGCCGATTCAAATGCACCCTATGACATCATTTCCTCCATTAAATTTCTTCCGCCAATGTTGAATTTTCTGAAAAAAAAAGCTTTTTTAAAACTCATCCTACAACATTTGTCTGATTTGCACAAACTTTGGTATGTAGCATCAAGAGACACACCTGACAAAAAATGATGGAATATATGTAGATACCCCTTACCATTGTTCGAAGAGAACATAAAAATATATTTGAGGCTGTATCTTGCCCATGCTTTGGTGCATTGATACAAAACTTGGTCATCACAAACATGACCTGAGGGTACATGCATCGTTTCATCACAGCGCCAACTACAGGTCCAAAAACATGAAAATGGATATTTGTGCTTATAACTTTGAAAACTTTGCTCTAATATCATGACAGTGGTCTGGTTTGACGGCAAGCATATAAAATGGACTTCAGGCTGTATCTTTGCAAAACCTTTGTGTATTGACTTGAAACTTTGTAGGTGTCATTGTTACAACATCCTGATTACCTTATATAAATTCGGAGACACCAATTGGTCAAAAGGTATAAATCATGTTATTGTGTTATAATGTGTTTTAGTTAAATTTTCTTTAACTGTTTGTCTTGATCTCATGATCAGAGATGGTTACAAATATTTCCCTTTGCACCGCTGATGGACTTTACCTGCAGGTTTGTGTATTACGCCATACAAACTTGCAGTTAGCACAGATTTTACACTTGATTGTTCTAATTCCTTTGAATCTATAATTAAGAACTATTAACTTAAACAACAGACAGCACATTCATACAAACAGAAATTATGTGGCCCAAATTCTTCCAACTCTCTGTGTTTTATAAAATCAGCCTACTAATGGCTTATATATATTTAATACATCTTGATAAATAGGGGAGCATTTTAATATTAAAATTACTTACAGCTACTTTAGGCCAACTTTGTTCACACAATACTAAAGATAGAGTTAATTTTCTTAAAATATACCAAACTTGCATGCGATGCAGTTTGGTAATGTCTTCACATCACTGCCATCCAGACATTAGTAATCTTCAGGAGGAAGGAAGCTTGTGTCAGATTTCTGCTGAGAACAGTTGAAAGCAGACATGACTGTGCTGTGTTTGTCACAAATAGAGGAACAGCGATGAGAGGACCAGCGGCCTCCATCTGCCTATATCCTTCCTCTCGTGTGGTTTTATGTCAGGGGCTCCTCAGCATGTTTATTGTCTTTTACAGCTGTTGTTTTCACACTCTGAATGGGAAAACTTTGGCTTCTATAATTATCACATCTGTAACACTCCGAACTGTTTGCAAGTACATGAACACAAATGATTCAAGCTATGTCAGCTTGATTTCTCGTGACATATTTCATTTGCATTGTCACTAGAGGTGTGGAAGCAGATGGATGTTACTAAGTTAGCCAATGTAAACAGATGAAATGTTTATAGCTAGATACCCGAATTATAACTCATAATTTAATGGTAGACAATTGAAGATCATTTTGTTTGTGTACTAGTGTAAAGTATATTTGTTGCTTTTGACAAATATTGTGATTCTCACTACAGTTTTATTTAGTTATTTTGGCAGGTGAACTAGAATATGTGTAAATAGTGGGTCGCTCTTAATTTAATGATAGACTTCAAGACATCATCCCTTGGTTTTATATTATTTATATCATGGATGGATCTTTATTATTAAATTGTTAGTAACATTTAATTAAAGATACCTTGTTTTTAAGATGTCAAGATGCTGTTCGTATTCATATCAGAGAGTTAATCATTATATTGTGTAATACGTGTGTGTGTAATAACTAGGTTCATTACATTTTTGCGCAACAGCATGATTTTGGCATATTAACCCTAGTTTGTTCTTTACACACATATATACATTTTTTTAAATTCTACATATTTTGCAAAAGCTTGTTGCCAATGTAAAACTCTGAGAGGTTGCCAGAGCATTGCCTTGTATTTGCTTCCGTTACAGTGGCTTTTAGTGCATTGCTAGGACAACAACTAAACTAGAAACAAACTACAAAGCAACATGGAGGAGAGACACGCAACAAGAATTTATATAGGTTTCATAATGTCATTAATACCAATGCATTTTTGTACACAACTTCAATTTTAATTCAGCTTAATAATTTTATATGTACAATTTGACTTTCACACCAGATGTAAGTTTATGTGTTATGTTGTGTGATTTGTAAAAATTTACTGTTCTGTATTTTTACCTTTGTAGTTGAATATATGCTGACATAAAAAGTAAAATATAAAGTTTATTGTGATGAAGCATTTTTTATTCTGTTTAGATTCAAAAAAGGTCTTCGAATGTGCTAGTACACACTGAGTAGTTGTTGTAGTCTACCAAAACCAGATGGTCGTCTTTTCAAAAGAAAAGATTGAATTTTGCGGTAATATTTCAGTGATAGAGTGAATCTGAATTGATTTATTTGTCTGTGTGTGTGTGAGTGTGTGTAAAGAGACAGACATGCCACGCAAGCCAACAACAAACAGGATTTTGTGACGTTTGCACTCAGTAATCCTGATCTGTTTGTCACAGTCAGCACGTGCTGGGTGGTACCAGATAAGAATTTTCATGCAGTTGTAAAAACACGTTGACTTGAACGATACCTCCACAGTGTAAATGCAGTCATTGTTACAAGGAAACCTTATTTATATAGTAACTTCAGCCATTGCAGATTATTCCTACATACTGAGAGACAAAAGATACATATAGTCATACAAGATCTTGCTGCCACAATCATTTCTGAATGATGTTGCTTTATTACATAAAACATCCTTTTATGAAGGGATTATGTAGCCAGTGCTTACAGTCACATCTCAAGTCATTAGTGCCACCCAAGTTCTTCCTGTTGGATGCAGCCTGGCCCATAATGCCGGATTAGTATTAATTCTCCTGCAGCTGTGGAGAAAACGGAGTGACGGAGGGGGCCGCAGGGAAGCTGCAGGTTTGAGAGGGCCATGATTGCATTTTCACATATTTTAGTACAATATTTATTAACTAAAATCACAGTGGCCTTCTGAATTTGGTGACATCTTCAGATCAGACGCACATTAATGCTTATATAACCAGTCTGAAGGCTGACTCCCTCTAGCATATGTTGTGGCTATGCTAATCAGTGCATACCGCGTGTTTAATTGATGTTTTTGGCACAAATTCAATGTAAGATGTGAGTCTCAATTATTTATTATTATATTATTTATGCTCACACTGAAAATCCATGCTGGTTATAGGAATATATCAGCTGAAATGAAAACTTTATTATTTATTAACACTGATGTTGCCCTAAACTCATGACTTCATCCTTTTCATACAACAAAACCATACACTGTTAAGCTCCACAAAGAAGAACCATAAACGGTTTGTCCAACTAATGTGCATAATTCAAAATTCATACGATAGTGTTTATCAGAAACATAATTTGGTTCCTTATACGAAGCCATCAAAAAGCCAAAACCACAATGTTGTGTTATTCCTTCTGTGTGTGTGTGTGTGTGTGTGTGTGTAAGATGCTATTTTAGCAGGTACTGAAGCTGCACTTAGGGCCCTGCAGGTCTACTGGCATTTTAGAAGCTGCCGTGCATGTAACTAATTCATGTGCTTTCACCAGCCAACAAGTACACAAGCTCCTAACAGCCACATTATATAATCTCCATCTCAACATGTATTCTCAAGAGAAGTGCAATATGAAAATGAATGAGGACCTTCTTCAAGTGTGAAATATAATAAGGCAGAGGGATTTTTATCTTTATGTACTCACAGCTATGCCTTCATAAACCTCTCTATAATGATAAATGATGTGTTATTTATCTGTTGTCCTGATCCTCATCTATATAGAGAGTAAATGGAGCTTATTTTCATACTTATTATGATGTTAATGTGCAGTTACTTGGTTTAATGGTGTATTATTTGTTGCATAAGATTATGAAATATTTTTTACATCAAAGCTGAATGTACTATGTTATGAATGAGAAGTGTCTTTAAAATAATGTTTCAAGCTTTTAAAATGCTTTTTAAAATCTCATGTTTTGATGATTTATCTAGAAAACGTACATACTTGTTTCCTCTTTCTTCATCTTCCATAACTTCTATTCCTTAATTCCTGCCTTGTTATTTCTTTATTGCTTGCTAATTAACATATATCCAGAGTACCCACACATCTGCGCCTTCAGGAATAGGGTGCAGTTTGGTGTTCTGTTACTGTCCTTAAAGCATCATAAGGTTTAGTTCCATACTATTGTATTAAAAACTATAAGATATGCAGATATGCTATATATATATATATATATATATATATATTTATGAATGTATGCTTGGTTGAACTGGACTTTACAGGCTATATTTTGAATGGTTTTTGTCGAGAAGTCCCCTATATGTATCCTTCTATTTCACTCACCCTTTCTGTCTGCTCATTTTTGATTTATGAATGTGTGTGTGGTTCATTCACCCTTACAGTGCAGAAAGTATGAATAATGTATGAATAATTTATAAATCTCATGAAAAAGGGCAGCGTTTATCTCACACACTGAAGGGGACGTTCTGAACCATAATTAAACTAAAAGCTGGGAACTGTGTGTTCCTGTCTATTTGTTTAACAAGCACATGCTCTCTTTGCCACTCATGTTCAGATACAGAACATTAAGCTGTTCATCTCAGACAAGGTGAAAATTAGCTTTATAATAATTAGGGTTTAATACTTTTATATACACATTTTATACCCATATGTATGCATATGTATGTATTACATATACCCACACCAATGGTTACTCTACTAGAACACCTGTGTGAATTTTAGGGGAACTGACTTTATACAGGACTAAAAATCACCTTGACATCACTGAATCACTGAAAAATAAGTTGGATAAAATAAGGCTACATGTTAATCAGAGGTTCTTGAGTTATGGCTTTTGAGTTTAACCATTTCTTCTGCAAATGTTGTGTGTGGGTGTGGACTGACATTAACAGTTTGTTCAGGATAATAAATGCAGGTATAAGGAGGAAGTGGGTTAAATATTGTTATTCTTAAGCACAATAAACATTTCAACTGTTTATTCTGGCTAACTCAGTAACATCCATCTGCTTTTCTGCCTCTAGTGTATAGTGTTACTAATGTAAATGAAATATGTCACGAGAAATAAAGCTTACATAGCTTAAACCATTTGCATTCTTGTACTTGGTTTAAGAGATTTTACAAGGTGGAAGGTTTTTTGGCATCCCATTTTATGCGATTATGTAAACGTCCCTTGGCCCATGATAAAGTCAGTAAAGTCACTGTAATGTATATTGCGCTATTTGACCTGACCTGCGACAAATTTATGAGCTCTTTTACTCATGTCATGTGTAAAGAGGTTTGCTAATTATAATATAGGTCATTTAAATATAGACGTCTTAAAGGTACAGTAGCCAAAATCAATCAGCCAGTTCAATTCCAAGGGTGAGAGGGGTGAAAAATGGACCAAGGTATTATACACTGATAAGTTACACATCTACCGAAGCTCACATCTGAGATCAATTGCTTCAAGAGATCTTGAGTACATTGCCAGGAGAGTAAATAATATTGTTTTTTTTTCTTTATTTGGGGAACAACACAGTTCACCGTTATTACCTACTTGAAACATCATAACATTGGAAACTGGGGTCTGTCTTGCTAAATATTTTTAGGGGGAGCGTAGGTTTCTCCCAATGTTCTCAGATGGACCAGGCCTGAACACAACAAGAGTTCTGTTTCAGTAATCTAAACCTCTGCAGTCACACCAAGCAGGAAATAGCTGCTTGACATGTTGAATTTTAATGCAACTGCTATTTTTGGCCTAGGGAGTGCAACCAAACTCCTTGTCAGCACAGTGCTCTGAAGGATGCAATACCTATCCAAGAATTATTTTACCTTGTGAATGACCTTGGGATTCACACATCACACACAGAGATGCTCTAATGATAAACACACGCTTTACAAACATGCATGTTCTGAGAGTACAAGCTTTTGAGTAGAACATAACTGGGTAGTCCTAACTTTGAAAGCATAAGATTTCATCATCCCCTCACAGCGCTCTCCAAAGACACACCTCCTCCAAAACACAAGAAAGTATAGTTTGACGGATAATCGCGACATCCTATTATTGCTTTCGGAACAAATGCAATGGTTGGACGAACATTTTATGGTCTTGTGACTTCAACAGAAGATATATTTAGATCACTTTATGTCGTGTTTTAAAGGAATAGTTCATCTAGGAACTACAATTGTCTCATAATTTACTCACCCTTATGCCATCCTGGGTGTATATGACTTTATTCAGCCAAACACAATCACTTTTTTCAAAACGCTTTCTTCAGCCAAGTAATATTTTGGCTCTTTTTAGCTTTATATTGCCATTGAATTGGACATACTGAATTGACGTTGATTTAAAAATACTTTATATGGCTTTTTATGACTTTATCTGTGAGTTATTTCTATCATTAGTGATTATTACTGATACATTAAGCATTACTGCACATTTACTCCTGCTTCTCCTTCTTTTCATTTGATTTTCTCCTGTTTAACAATGGGTGTCTCATCTGTGAACAGGCGCACAGAATCCAACCATGCCAAGAGTGATGCTTCTGCTGTTAATACCACACCAAAAACAAACAATGTTTTAAAGTTATACGCATTCTAGCTGGCGATATCCAAATGGTAAAATTGACATTTACATTTATGTTTTTGCCAGATACTTTTGAATGTTATTTACAGGGCATTCAAGGAACACATTTCTCTTTATGTGTTCCCTAAGATTGAACCCATGGTCGTTTTAACGCAAAGCTCTACCAGTCGAGCTACACACATCCACCCATCATCTATGTACTTCATCAACGACTCTAGTAGCTTAATAGTTTCTAAAGTGAAATGTGTGTGAAATAAAAGGTTAATATTTGAAGCTTATTAAGTGATTTGTTGTTTGAATCCAGTATTACAAATGTCACCTTTTAATATTATATAATATACTTTATTACATTCACATATATTTAAATGTTTTTGTAAGATACTTGCTTGTGACTGATCAGTTGTTCCGGCGTCAATATTGTGGTTAATTCAGTGTTTATCCTGTCACGGTTTATTTTGTGATAATGTCTGGCTGTATATTGTTGTTTATTTGACTGAATAAGTGCATAAAATTGTGAATGTAACAGTGATAAAACAGATTTTACTGTAATTTAATGAAATACAAATATCATAAAATACAAATATTTGAAAAGAAACATTGACCGCAGAATGGCATGAATCTCAAAAAGCAGCACAGACCGTGTAAAAGGAAACACCACTAAATAAAAACATGATTTAATGTATATTTAATTTAGACCTATCTCATATTTTTTCAAAGTATTCTTTTTGTTTTTAAGTATTTAGTTTTTGTTTTATAAATATAATTGTTTATTTGCGTTTAATTTGATGAATCAGTCAGCTAAAGCAAATTCTTATTCCAAGTAATACCATTAATTTGTTTCAAAGCCTGCTTAGTTGGCTGTGTGGGTGAAGCTCTGCTATAGCTGTCTGTCAATAGTATAGCAGCTGCTGTGGTTTGATTATAGAGTGTTTAAGAGCAGCGGGTCATTAGCTAGCAAACTGACTTCCTGTTTCCTTCCCCTATAATGATCATTTAAACAGCTCATGGCATCTAATAGACGCAAGACTGTCAATGAGCAGTATGTGTTGGCCACTTAGTATTAACACTGTTGATTTTTACCATGCAGCATTTTGAGAAGATTACTCAATATGTTATTGATATGTTATTACTCAGTTTTGATGTCAATGCCAAAAAAAGCACTAATGAAAGTGATTAAACAATCTCTGTATCGTTAATGGTACAGTTGTTGTGTTAACTCAGATTTTTTAAAACGTTCTTTTTATAGTTATCGTTGTCGTCTTTGGTGTGAACAGGCCTTTAGTGTATTCACTGTGTGTGCATGTGTGCATGTTTGGTGCAAGCCGACAGTGGAATTTATCAGGCACTAAAATGTTAGTGCAGAAATTGAGAGATTTCCCTCACAACACCCGCGTCCTCTGCCTGATTAGATCCTGTCTAATCATTGCCCAAACAGCTATGGCGGAAGTGCCACCCACACTCAGAGACACATATGTTCTCCCGTACACACCTGGCATGTTAACACATTTATCTACACTGTCACTTCCATAATTAAACTCACAGAGCACACCGGTGTCTGATTATAGCACTTTTGCAATGCTTGTCTTGTCAAGTTGTTATGAGAAGAGTGTCCTGATAAAAGCGCAAGTGTGGGCGACTCTTATTATGCACATTACAACATGAGGAAGTGGAATTAAAGGGTGAGACAGCTCTCGTCTGAGACTATTGAAATGTGTGATGTGGGGGTGATTCTGAGACAGTGGTGGTACTAGTGATAAAGATTCACAGCGATTAAACACATCAAAGGAAAATAGATTGCATAGACACATTACAGAAGATGACTGTGATAATTGTGTGTTCTGTTCAGGCCTTCTTAAGATTACAGCTGACAGTTTCAATATTTAAATACTTATAAATAAGCTCCAGTTTGGGAGTATATAAAAACCTAAACAGGTCATGGTTTTGTGTGAAGTAGTAAGTGAGTACAATACAGCTAAAATGTTGTTCTTTTTCTGGTCTCATGATTTATATAATGATTTAGAAAAAATATACATTTTTAATGAATATTAAGAGAGAAACATAATGGAAATGGTAAAATATTATTGTTGTTTAGCCTAATAGTGATATATTGTCAGGGCTACTAGCTCGGGGGCCACAGAGCAGGATTCCTTTTGTCTCAAGGGCCACATTCCTAAATAAAAATTCAACCTAGAAATGTTTTATATATTGCATAACAGTGTCAGAATGTCAGATAAAAATGATTAATTATTCCCATAATATAATTTATAATCAATTTATAATCGAAGCATTTCTTACATGTTTCTCTACTGGTTGACAGATTTCTCTGTCATTATTGACAACATTGTGAGCCACAAAGTATTACTGTTGAGTAAATACCACTGGTCTAAATATAGGGGCAATAGTTTTATGAAAATAGTTTTATGGCACCATGTGCATAAACCATAAACCTCTAATACAGCATTAAGCACACACACTTATTTGGAATAAACAGAAAATACACAATATGCTGAGGTCATTACTTGGAAGTTCTTAATTTCCCTGTAGGAGCTCTTGTATTATTCTTGTATTAAATGAATCTTGACGCTACAAACTTAATGCAGACATGTTTAACAAATGAATTGTGATTGGAGAAGTCAGTGTGAGCCCACTGTTTACATCCTTCACAACAAATCCAACCCTTCCCACTTAAAATACTGTATATGTGATCATTTCAGGTATTTTGATCATCTACAAAATTTTAAAACAAAGGTAATCCTCTTCTAAAACTCTAAAGAAGACCTGTGAAATTACTGGATTCTCTTTTTCAGCAGAACAATCTAAGAAGCAGGACACTTCAGCACAATCTTCATTCAATTTAATTGCTGTATGAGATCTTAAGAGCTATAATTTATGATTCAGTACAGAATGTACAGGAGAAATCTCATTTAAAATCTCACTCTGTACTGATCTCTGTCTTTGGTTGGGTTTGACTCCTGCTGTGTTCTTGAGGTTTGAACAAACATTTGAAAGCATACGTGTGCCTGCCCATATTGTAACTGTGTGAGTGTGTTGAAATTAATTATCGGTTTTAGAATGAGTGTGTGCTAAAAGCGGCAGGCTGTGACAGCAGCACCCAACAGAATGAGGGACACAGCTGCTTGGTGTGATGAGTCACGCTTAACAGGACATCAGCCAGACACTAAGCTGAGAGAGATTCATTATCTGAGCACAACTGCACTGAGAAATGCAGAGTGAACCTAAATAATGTCTGTTTCTCATAATGTCTGATTCTATGGCTGTTTTTAATGTGACTGGGTTGATTCTGAAATCTGTATTGTCATTTTGTCACAAACTAGCCCAGGCATGTACTGCAAAACCAAGATGAACCAAAATAAACTGTCGCATGACAGCCTTGTTCCAAACAGTAGTGAGTTGCTTGATGCCTGCTGATCAGCTGTTGCCTTGGTTAACCTCTTGGTTAACCTTTTATCAGGTGGTGATTTTGTATGAATTTGTACAATGTGAATCATACAAAAACATATTATTAAAAAAGCAACCTCTTAATATAACCATTACTTGCGTTAAAGCAGATGGTACGCTTACCATAAGATTGTGTTGACTACGTAGCTCCCTTTAAGACATAATTCAAAATATTATGGAAAAAGCATAATACCATACATGGTTGTACAGCATGATGAAGCTCGATAGAGTTTGGAAAAGAGCATTGATCATACACAATATTATGAATCCTATCGGCTTATTTGTAAGGTCAAAGACAAATTACATCATGTATCAGGGTTCTTAACATATACAGCATTAATGCATTTTAGTCAACAAACATTTTCACTGGTCTTGGACAAGGCAGCAAAGTAACATTGCATGTATCCTTTACAGAAAAAGAAATCCCAGAATGCATTGCGACAAGCTCAATGAGAAATGAATCCAAGAGTGTGAACATAGTCAAGACAAATTTTAACTGCATACAATACAGAAAGGTTTACGTGTATATATGATAAGAGTTGTGTCTTTACCTTAGCATTATGCTAAAGTAAAAAATTTATTCTGATTCTTAGGAACCTTTACATAATGAACTAGATAACTACAGGAAACCTTCTGATGATGACTTTGCTTCCTCCTCCCTCACTTTATCACTCCAAGATGGCAAAGAAAATCTGCCATGGTTGGGTGCAAATTAAAGCTGGAAACTGTTGCGGGCCCTGAAGGCTCTGAGACTGTTAGTGGAGGTGTTCACTATAGGTGTTCACAGCAGCTTGCTGTGATGACTGGAGGATCCTCCCTGAAGAATTATAACACCACAGCACACACCCCTTGATGAGCGTCAACCATAGCACTGACTAATGTTTTGAGTTTTAAGGCATCAAAAAAAGTATAATAAGTATAATATCAAGTATAAAAAATAGTGAGTTACCTTCAGTAGTTGAAATTTTAACTACTGATTTTTTTTATTTAAAATGGCATTATCAGTTTTTAATATCTTTATGAGATATAAATAAACAGCTTGTTTTGATAAAGTTCTAAAGCAACATTACACTTTTTTTGATAAGCCAGTCCCAGAATGCAATGGAGGTAACTCTAAGATAGCAGGTGGAGTACAGAGAAATGTTAATAAACATATTTATTTTACTACTGAAGAGCAATCTAAGAGCAATTTAATTGACGTTTTAATGATTATAAGAGTAAAGTATTGTTAGCTTAGCAACATGTGCTAATGCCAAATCACTTTTTCAATGTCAGCATTTGATCCCCTAATGTAAAATCTGGGATCTTGAAGTAAAGCCATCTGAGATGGACTAAATTAGACTACACTAAGACACACTGGCAAGACTGACTAACCAGCCTGAGTGAAGTGAAAGCAAAGGTGAGAATGTGGCGTTCTTTTCAACGTGTTTAATTATGGAGTGCTAGCCATGACACCGTGGATGGCTATCCAGCCTCGGCTAAGCTGAAACCTGAATCCAGACTTCCTTCTCAGCATGTCACAGTTTCGTCTGTCTGTCACATGCTAAGTCTTTCCACTGAGCGATTCATTCATGTTGGGAAAGGGTATACTGTGAAGGTCACGTACTATGAATAGCCTCTTATATTAACACAAAATCAGTTTTTTTCAATGAACACTGTTTAATATGGAGGTCCTAACCCTACTGTTCAATTAACTCGAAACCTATTTGTTAACCTAGGAATTGTGAAAAATGTCAGAAGAAATGTTGGTACCTAAATATGTAATGATTCCGATTAACACAATAATAAATGGCACTATTCACAGGCAGGGTCACATTTTGTCTGTTGTTTTCCTTTAAGATTAATAACTATAGATACTGAGAATTAGAATCACGGTGTCAGAGTCAGTTAATAAAGTTCCATGTGATAGCCATTACAACTGATAACATTAAGGTAAGAGAACAGAAATCATTAGCTGCTTTATTAGCTAATCATTAGATACTTTTTAAGATCATAGCTGTTTTCACAGAGTATGCTGTTTTGGGCCCTTTGACGAGTAGGGCCCACTAAATACATCTATACACTGGTGAGTGTATTGGCTCTGTGGCCTACCTTTATTGTTACAATGGACTTTATTGTTACTTTATTGTTTTATGAAATTAATCAATAGAAAAATAGTTTATATTAACCTGAATTTATTTTAAGAAAATGTATGTGCCACTGATGTTATACAATATGAATGTACGATTGTATATAGGCTGTGGTTCCTTTTACATTTCTCTTTTTAACATTTACTACTTTTAACATGACTTGCACGTAGCTAATGAGGGGTGGGTGTCGGCGTGATCTCATGTGTGTGGGAGGGTGACAGTTATGCAGGCTGGGGACTTGCTTTGCTTGGCTGACAGCAATTAACAAGCTCCTCAAAGACAGTCAAAAGTGAAGTCACAGGAATCAGTTTGTCTTAACATCAAGCCATCTAAACATTGCGAACATGTGTTATGAATTCCACATGTGCAAATCCAAAGCACGACCAGGAATATAGTATCCACGCTCTTCACAGTAAACAGAATTTTCCATCCATTCACCAAGGATGGCAAAAACCAGTTTGTGTCCATGGGGGGATAGCTGGGTCTCCTGTGTGTCTGTCTACCTTTGAATAGCTTTGTATATCTTTAGAAAACTGTTTTCCCCCACAGTACAGATTGTACGGATTTCTGTAAAATCATAGGATTAGAATTGTTTGACACAAATAAATTTGGATTGCATTTAATGATCAGATTGGTTAGCCATTAGCGCATTCAATCTTGTTAACTGTAAGTAGTTTGCACACCTACAGTCTTATCTTCAGATTCTTCACCTATGTACCACCCACAGTCTGTATACTGACCGTATACTGATCTGATACATATTGCACACAACTGAAAGGCACTTGTGAAAATCAGAAGTTGCAATCAGATTGCCTGAATTAATACACAACTTCAGTGACTTGGACTGTACAGGCTTTGACCAGTCAAAGCTGAAGCTACTGCAATAAATGATTGGCTTAGTAAAGTCCTTAGTAAAAGGGTTACTGATTTTTTAAATTATATTTTGTATCAGTAAACATTACATTTGGACTTACAAAAATTCTACAAACATTTTCTGCATAAATGTATTTGGTGATTTCCATATAATTATAGAGTTTCTCATTGACTTATTGTTATGGTAAAATCTATTTGATACATTTTGGCAGATGCTTTTATCTAAAGTGACTTACAGTACATTCAAGGTATATGTTTTTAGCAGTACATGTGTTTCCTGAGAATCAAACCCATAACTTTTGCACTGTCAATGCAATGCTCTACCAGATAAGCTATAGGAACACTCACTGTTTAGAGATGTACCTGTTTCTAAATAGTAGGGGGAAATAAAACAAACTGTGGTTGACAGTTTCTTTCTGTGATCACAATGTGAATCTGTCTTTATGCCTTACTTATAAAAGAATGTATAAATATTCAGAAACAGAGGCTACACAGTCTGGTATGCTAGGCCAGATGTAAGTCATAAAAACTGCAACAGTGAAACCATCTTGAGCCATTAATAACGTGGATTTATTACCAGCAGCGGAATGAATCTGGACATGCAGCTGACGTTTTGGATTTGAGACCGTGGGAGCTGGATCTTTGGAGCGTCATGCCATTGAGGTGATGTCATCCAGCGGAAGTGTTCTCCAAGGACCCGGAGAGTCGGGTCTGGGCCACATGTCTCAGATTCCTTCGTCTCATCAGAAGGACAGCTCGGCCTTGGCTTTCCTCGCAGGAACACATTGGCCTATTAGAGATGCTGTCTCAGATTCCAGATGAGTGTCTTAGATAGTTGTGAAAGCAGAAGGCGGAACACGGGTCATCCACTTCACTCTTAAAAGAAACTGTTGCAACACTTCCTGAATTGCTTTAACAAATCTCAAAGAGGGAAAATGACACAGGGTGAAGGAATTTAGTACCAGTTTTGCCAAATATTGCACAATTAATTTAACTTCACATTCAGATTTATTTAAATTCAAGTTCTTTCATTTCAGTCCAGACTGCATCTAAAATGTAGTAAATGTAATAGAAATGCAATGGGTTCTCCAGTTTGGCATAGATTTTGATAACAATCAGAATCAGAATCAGAAAGAGCTTTATTGCCAAGTATGCTTGTGCATACAAGGAATTTGTTTTAGTGTTATTAGCCTCCAGTACACAGAGACAACAACGCACAGACAATACAAATAAGGGAATAAGAAAAATACAAATCTGAGACCAAAAGTAGATCAAAAATAAAAATAGAAAAAATAATAATAATAATTTGTAAAAAATAAATTGACAAATAAATATGTATGTACAGTTGTGCTATGGGTGATAGGATGGAATGCAGAGGAACATTTTAACTGTTCATAAGGTGTATTGCCTGGGGGAAAAAACTGTTCATGCGTCTGGTAGTCCGGTAGTCCAATAAGTATATAAGTAATCCAATAAGTAATGCCACAGTGTAATATGTCATGTATTGTTGTTTATCTAAGGAGTAAAAGAATTACAATATAAAAATAAATTTTACTTTAACAGACAGACAATTATAAGGAGTTAAACAAAGGGGAAAAATACAGTAATATCTAATGTCTAAAGGAAAGAAAATTTCCAATCACAGTGAGATTTACAAAAAAAAGAGCTGTCTGCTCTGTTAGTGCACATGGACAGAACAGAACCACTTAAAGATGTCATGTCTAAACTCTGAACGCTATAGAAATCCTGCATATGTAATCCACTTGGATACATGTGTACCACAAACATTTATCTAATACAAGATACAGAATAAATTGTCTTAGAACTTTCTAAGATACAGCAGCTTGTTAACGTTCTGTGTTATAGCATGACTCCAGCCACAGTAGTGTGCAATTACAGCACAGGAAGCATGATGAGAGCAGGGCATTCTACACGCTATTAAACTTAATAAGGGCCATGGAGTTAGGTTACGCTAGGCTCTCCCAGTCCATTAATAAACTAAATTGGGTGCCAGTCTTGCACCTAAATCCATTGATAGTCCAGCAGCCATTAAAATCTCCGGTCAGCACTTGCTTTATGGATGAGGTGTTTGAATAATGAGGAACGGAAGAGGTTTAATCTCTCGGGCTGTTCCAGAACTGGTTAATGCCTGAGAACCTGATGAAGAGTTTTTGAGAATGACGGCAGTAGGCTGTGACTAACCTTTCAACCCTGTGACTAACTACCATTACTCATTGACTGAGGTGGGTCAGTCAGGCCATCTGTGAAGGGAACCATTTAAAGTCAAAATGAATCAACTCACTGTACATATGATGTTATTTACTTTCCTAATACACATCCCTGGTGTTGTGGCGTGTGATTCATTCATGCACTTTGTTGTAAAGAACAAACTGTGCGTGTAATATTTTTTTAAAGTGTAATAGCTGACGTCACTAACCTTTATTCTTCTTACAATCATTTGATCGTTTGTTTTTAAATCATGGCCATAGTAACATGATGATTCATCAGGACTAAAAATTATATTCATTTAATTAAAAGCAACATATATATCTAATATATATCTAATAATTCTTATATAATTATTATATATAATAATTTCTTCTTCTTCTAATTTTTTCTTCTTGGAAAGTTTGTCTTATTTTTATCTTTAAAAATGTAATGTTTGTTTTCTTTGGACCACATTCCCCAACGTCATGGGAAACTTAATTATAAACAAAGCCAAGGAAAACACCATATATAAATTATATATATATATATATATATATATATATATATATATATATATGACCATATATAGGTTGTGTTTGTTGACTGATTGCTGGAGGCATTGTGGTACATATTTACACTCTATTATCAGCCTGTTATCTGCAGACCTTAAACAATACTGAAAAGGAAATGCCCTTGATGACCAGCAACCTAACCCTACATAATACTGCTGGAATGTAAGATTAGAGAATATGATGTAGTATTTTGTGTAGTAGAGTGGCAGTGTAGTTATACTGAGGCAGACTTTAACTCAAAGTGAAATTAATACTATTAGACCAGCAGGTCACCATTGAAATTTTTATGCTGATCCATGCAAATACCACTGACATTAGTTTTGCGAGGTTTTGGACATATCTCTGTTTCTCTGGGCCTGCTGTCCTTGAATGAGTGTTTTTGTGTGGGCCTGTAGTCACATCTGCTGTAACATTATTCTGCCATCCATCAATAATGTAAAAGCTCTCTGGTTTCTAACACTTACTGTCAAAATGCCAGCTATCATGTTCAATTACAGCAGCAAAACAGTGATGTAATCTCGCCTACTATCGATTAAACGGCATATGAAGTCAATCTTGATGCTCTTAAAGGGCAGACGCAAAATGAAAGTTGCCTTTGAAACAATATTGCGCATAACCAGGGCATAATAAACATCACCCTAATGAGACAATGCAGGCAGAATCAATAGGCTCAAGTTACTCTCCAACCCTGAGTACTGATTTTTTAAGAAATGGAGGAAGGCTCCAGAGAAATCTGTTTTTTTGTGACTTGTGGCTAAAAAGAGGTGCAAGGGTGTTGTAACCTTGACAAGAACTAATCCCTGGAGATAATGAAATGTAGGTTCATCTGATAAGTAAAGAATGATGAGAAAAAAATCAAGCAGCATAAAACCCTAGTAGAGTGTCCCAAATGATCTACTATGCATCATGCACTTGGTCATCAAGTAAGTGAAATATAGAAGGGTAGTGCCATCATAAAAGGAATTTTAAACATATTACTCATGCTCTTTATACTACAAAATAATGCACTTATAACACCCTATAATTTATCATGTTGTATGTTCTAATTAAAAACCACAATGCAATAATGCATTTAAACACATGGTCTAATTAAGGTCAAATTAAATAGTATTTGAAAATGCTTGTTTGCCCATTTAAGACATTTTTGTCATGTGAAAAAACATAGAAGGGAACCCAGGATCTATCACAATAATTATATACGTAACACGTTATAAACAGGCGTGGGTCAAACAGGGGTGATAAGAGCAATGTGGACTAGACAAAAATAGAACAATGAAACAGGCAAGGGTCAGGGCAGGCAGCAAACATTCAAAAACACAGCCCAAAGCAGAGTCAAAAGACAGCAGGCAAAAAGTCAAAAATGATATACAATCAAGTCGGTAACAATAGGGCAATCTGGGAATACGCTCTGAAATGCTGCACATGGCAAAACAAGACATTACACAGAGTAAAGAACAGATCTGGGCTTTATAGTCCCCATAATTGAGTTCAGGTGCCAAACAGGAAGTAATCAGGACCAGGTATGGGTTCATGGGAAATGCAGTTCAAAAGGTATTAATATTCTGGTGAGGGTTCCCGCTGGCGACCAGTAGGAGACGCAGCGGCGACCTCCCCCGTAAAAGAGCTCCCCCCCTGCGAGCGACTCATGAAGCGAGGAGGGAAGCGACGGTGGGGTCTACCTCTGGGTCGAGGGGCCGGCCTTTCTGGGTGAGTTCTGTGAAACTCTTCGATGAGTGTGGGATCCAGGATATCTCCTGCATTTACCCAGGAATGTTCCTCTGGACCGTACCCCTCCCAGTCTACCAGGTACTGGATTCTGCTGCCCCGGCGTCTGAAAATGGTGCACCAGCGGGCTTGAGCAAGAAGATATGAAAAGTGGGAGAGATACAGTATGAGTTGGGTAAAGATAGGCAAGGCGAAACAGGAGTGATCATTCTTAAAAATTTGAATGGACCCACATACCTGTGACTGAGCTTCCTGCAAGGTAGATGGAGGTGTAGGTCCCTGGTAGAAAGCCAAACCCATTGGCATGAAGCAAAGCAATGGCCGGGTCGCCGCTGTCAAATGGCCTGTATGGTTTGGCGTCATACTGCATGGAGTAGGTGGGTATGGGCCCTATCCCAGACCTCTTTGCTTCGTTGAAGCCAGTCCGTTACTGCGGCAAGACTCGTAGGTTCTCCAGACCAGGGAAACAGGGGTGGTTGGAAGCCCAGAACACATTTAAAAGGGGGTCATACCTGTGGTTGGCTTGACTAGGGAGTTTTGGGCGTACTCAGCCCACATTATATATCTGCTCCGGTCTGCCTGACGCAGGTTGCAGTATGATCTATGGAATCGGATGATTTCCTGATTTCCCCCAATCCCAAAGGGCAACCATCTAACGCCTCCACTTCTAGGAAAGAAAAACATAAGGTTAACGGAATATTATGTTTTCCAGCAAATTCTAGTGATATGAAATAAGTCAATGAGGGCAAAAGAATTAATAGTATTTTCATGGTAACTCAAAGTAATTGGAACAAGAATGGCATTAGAATGATCATTGGAAGTGGATGCTACACGCACCGGGGCTGATTTAGAGATGGGTCGGACAGGACAGGAAAATAACAGGTGGCCGGGTTGACCACAATACAGGCAGAGTATACAGGCCTGTATATCAAAAAACAATATACAATTCAGTCGGTAACGATAGGGCAATCCGGGAATATGCTCTGAAATGCTGCACATGGCAAAACAAGACATCGCACAGAGTAATGAACAGATCTTGGCTTTATAGTCCCCATAATTGAGTTCAGGTGCCAGACAGGAAGTAATTAGGACCAGGTACGGGATCATGTAAAATGTAGTTCAAAAGGTATTAATATTTCAGATTACAATCTGCAAATAGAAGGCTGCACTGTTACCCCTGCAAATACAGTTAAAGAGCTAGGCGTTATATTAGACAGTAATCTGTTATTTGAAAACCACATCTCAAATGTTACAAAATCCTCCTTCTTCCATCTCAGAAACATAGCCAAACTACGAAATATTTTGTGTATTACTGATGCTGAAAAGCTAGTTCATGCATTCATGACCTTCAGACTGGACTACTTTAACGCATTACTCAGTGGTTGTCCTGCATCATCACTAAATAGACTACAGCTAGTTCAAAATGCAGCTGCCAGGGTGCTTACTAAATCAAGAAAATACGACCACATAACCCCTATTTTAAAATCTCTCCACTGGCTACCCATAAAGTATTGTATAGACTATAAAGTTCTGCTGATTAC